>CAJNJA010022775.1:0-28423 GCA_905231915.1 Symbiodinium necroappetens | reverse complement strand
TATATTAAGGCTTTTCGGACCAAAGATCATACTATATAAGGCTTTTGGGGTATATTGAGCCTCAGGGTAAGGTACACAAAGGAGGCCTAAGGTACGCTTATAGAGCCGCCGTAGAGCCCTCTAAAGAGGACCCCATTGTACTATCCTATAGCAAGGGGACCCTCTTATAGAACCCTACATACGTACCCTGTAGAGGAACCCCGAAGGTGCCCCTAAACCCTAAATACTAAACCCTTGACCCTAAGCCCTAAGGTACACCGATAGAGCCCTTAAAGGAAACCCAAAAAGGATCCGTAAGGTACACCCTGAAACTGGCGAACCCTAAACCCCAAATCCTACACCCTAAACCCTTAACCCTCAACCCCAAACCCTAACCCTAACCCTAGAAGCCCTAAACCCTGGAAGCCCTAAGGTACACCTATAGAGCCCTTAAAGGACACCCATAAACCGATCCCTAAGGTACACCCTAAAGCTGGCGAAGAACATGGGCCTGGGCCGAGCGCAGCTGCAGCCGGCTCTGGAGTTTTACGACAAGTTGGAGAAGCCCCGACTTCCTTAGGGTTTAGGGGCTTAGGGGTTTAGGGTTTAGGGTTGTTGCTGATATAGCTCCTTTACGGGTTTGGGGTTTAGGGTTGGAGAAGCCCTGACTTCCTTAGGGGGTGTCCTTTTTAAAGGGCTCCTTTAAGGGTTTAGGGTCATGTAAGGGTTTAGGGTTCAAGGTCTAGGGTTTAGGGCTTAGACTTCCTTCGGGGGTCCCATTTTAAAGGGCTCCTTTATATAAGGGCTTAGGGTTTGCGGTTTAGGGTTTAGGGATCGGCCTTTAAGGGTTTAGGGTTTGGGGTCTGGGTTTTTTTTGTTTTAGGGTTTGGTGTTCAGGGTTTGGGGTTTTAGGGTTTAGAGTTTAATGGCTTTGAGAGGGGTTCCTTTTCAAGGGGTCCTTGTAAACGGGTTCCTTGAAAGAGGTTCTACAGGGGTTCCTTAGAATGGTGGTTCTGAGTTTAGGGTTTGGGTTTTAGGGTTTAGGGCTCAGGTTCAGGGGTTAGGTATTAGGGTTGAAGGTTAAGGCAGGGGTATGTATGGTCCTACCACAGCCACAAACAGGTTTAAGATACCATGATTCAATGGCAGGTGTGAGATAAGATAATAGTTGATGAAGGTGAACCATTCTGTGGCCACGGAACTCAACTTCTGTCCCATCGCCTGCATGAAGGCCAAAATGACGCCTAAGATTAAGAGGGCTTATAAAATTTTCAATACCACACACGATTCAGAGCTTATGGTCGTGCCACCCCTGCTGAGCTCCTACCTTTGGCAGTCATTCGGTCCTTAAGGTAACCCTAAGCCCTGAACCCTATGAAGGATATTCATGTTTTGAATCTTCTCCTAGAGCACATATGCCTCCGCTACACCCTAAGCCCTCAACCCTAAACCCGAACTCTCTACCCATAGGCCCCTAGGTAGTTCCGTTTGGGGATATAGGATTCTAAATAGAAACCATAAAAAGGAACTACTTAGGGGCCTATGGGTAAACCCTAAACCCTAAACCCTGTGGGACTTTTGGCCTATCGGGTTTTCGGGTTTGCAGGTTGGGGGTTGTGGGCCTAGCGCTGGTTGGGCTTTGGAGGGGTCGAGCCCATAATCCAAACCATAAACTCCAAACACACTTCCTATAGTCTCCATTGTAGTTCCTTTCTGAGGTTACCTTATAGGATCCGCAACATATGACTGGCTAGACCAAAAAAGGAAACGCGAGCTAAGCTTAGCATCAACTACTCAGAATCATCCCTTACACCCAAGCCCTAGAGCTGAACCCTTCAACCCCAAGCCTTCAACGGTAAGCCCCTAGGCCCGCAACCAGAATGCTGTAGTCAAGCCTATAAAGCCCTCTAGACCCTTATGGAGCCCTATGAAGCTCCTGAAAAAGAGCCAGGGCTTCTGCCCAGTAGCTTCCCTAAACCCCTCAGCCCCTTAACCCCTAAACCCTAAACTACAAACCCTAAAGCCCTTAACCTCTAAACCCCTAAACGCTAAGCCACAAACCCTAAATGCCCTTAGCCCCTAAGCTCTAAACCACAAAATCCTAAAGCCCTTGGCCCCTAAACCCGAAAGCCCTAAACCACAAAATCCTAAAGCCCTTATAACCCCTCAACCCGAAAGCCAGGGAGCCCGAGAGCATAAGCTGAGGAAGCTCCGGGTAGTGGTCCGTGCCCTCTCCGAAGCGCTCCGAGAGCAAGACCTCGCCCGGATGAGAGAGGCGCCTTTCGATTTTGCTCGGGAGGGCTCCTATTTAGCGGTTCCTTTTTAAGGGTTCCTGTAAGGGGTGCTACAGTGCTTAGGGATGAGGCTGTAGGGTTATGGGTTTTTGGGTGACTTTTTTGTAGTATGTTTTGTGGTACATATCAGGACTGTATAGTGTATGAAGAAGCCCTGGCAGAAAACCCCACCCTGAAGTATCTGCTAGTTATAATGATCAGGTTCGGAGTTCAACAAGGAGTTGTCTACAAGACATTCCTTAGCAATATGTTGCCTTGAGGCTCCATATACACTACTATTATGGAAATAGGCTCCCCAAAACCAAAATAAGGATGGTCTTTTGGGGCCCAATTCCATAATGGTAGTCTATATGGAGCCTTTGGGTTGCTGTTATTATCATGCTGGTTGTTACTGATGACTTCCCGTAAAGGGTCTCATTGAAGGCTTCCCAGCCCTGAACCCTCAACGCGCAAAACCCTTGAACCGTTGACCACTTCCTAAACCCTAAGAAATGCCTGATACACCTCTTAAGAATTCTCCTTCCTTGCTTAACATAGAACCCTAAAGAAACCTTATAGAACCCTCTGAAACCTTTGTGAAACACAAAAGGTCCCCTGCAAAACGCCAGGAAACTTTTTGAACCCCCGGTAGAAACGCTATAAAACCACGATCGAACCCCGTACAAGCCCTTTGAAAGCCTCTAGAACCCTAAACCCTTAAACCCTCAACCCTAAACCCTCAACCCCAAACCCTAAACCCGAAAACCCAATTGCCAAACCCTAAACCCCAAACCCTAAACCCAAAAACCCCCTTTAAAGAACCTTATAGATCCCTTTAAGGAACCCTATAGATCCCTTTAAGGGACCCTATAGATCCCTTTAAAGAAACCCTAAACCCCAAACCCTACGACTTCCGGCGTTTTGCAGGTCCTCCGCCGGATTTTGGCCTCCGGCGTTCGCGAGGAAAGCCCGGTCATCGCCTTGCCCCTCGGACAGAAAAAGGGGGTCCTGGGGACCTACCACTGTTGATGAGATAGCTGGGTTTTAGAGTACCATACTTGAATACTTTTGTTTTGTTCCTTAAAGGAACCATTATAAATTAAAAGTTTATACTTTTTTCTCCCTGGTAACTTCAAAGTCCAGATAAATGTAGGGCCACAAAGTTTGATTGTTTTCGGGTGTGGTAGGTTCTAGGGGTCACAGGTTTTGGGAGTTTTGGGCTCGATCAGCTAGAATGGGCGTAAGGTTCAATAGCCATAAACGGACTCATACTGTTGATAATGTAAATCCTGTACTACCTTGAAGACCCTCAAATATGGGACTTATGGCATATTCCTTATTATAGCATAAATGCAGGATTTATATCTTCAACAGTAGGGGATGCTTTGAGGGTTCCTCTTCAGGGTGGGTTTAGGGCTTAGGGTTTAGGGTTTAGGGTTTGGGGCTTTGGGTTAAAGGGTTTAGGGTCCAAAGTACCTACTATGGGTTCCTCTAAGGTTTAAAGGTTGCTTTAAGGGCTCCTTCAAGTTCAGGGTCCTATATATATATATATACATACATACATACATACATACATACATACATATATATATATACACATACACATACACACTCACATACATATAAGGGTTTTGGGGTGTAGGGCAGGGTATATAGGGTTCCTTTCAAAGGTCAACCGTAAGGGCTCCTTTTAGGGTTCCTCTAAGGGTTTAGGGTTCAGGGTCCTTATTTAAGGGTCCTAGGTACCTATGTAGGGTTCCTTCTGAGGGTTACTGTAATCATAAGGGTTCCTTGAAGGGTGTCTATAAGGGTTTGGGGGTTTGGGTTTAGGGTTTGGGGATCAGACAGGTTGGTCTCGGGGGTCAAGGATGTTAGGGCTTTCAAAGGGCTGCATAGGGTTCATTTTTCAGGTTTCGTGGAGTTGTACTGGGGTCATGGCTTCATATTTTGGGTGTTTAAGACGTTGTTGGCTTACCCATAGGCCCCTAAGTAGTTCCCTTTTGTGGTTTATGTTTAGAATCCTATAGGTAATCCCAAAAAGGAACTACTTAGGGGCCTATGGGTACATCGAGTTTTATACGGTGCTTAATATTGTTAGTGTCTACAGGTTTTCTAGTTTCTACCTAGAGTCCTAGACGCTCATACCCTACCGCCTTCTTTTAGGTTACCTCCCTTTCTATATTGCAGATCCTAGATACTGCTATTACAGACCCCTGAACCGTAAACCCTAAACCCTAGACCCTAAACCCTAAACCCCTAAACCTCTAAACCCTAAACCCTAAACCTTTAAGTAGACCTTACAGAGGCCTTGTTAGCTCCCTCCAGAGCCAGCACCACCTTCGGTCCCTTACTTGGGGTACTACTGTTGATGATATAACTCCTGCATTACCTTAAGGGCTTTAAACTATGGGGCTTATGGTACATTTCTTATTCTGGGTAGTGCAGGATTTATATCATCAACCGTATCTTAGGGTTGCCGCTTAAAGCCGTACTAAGCCCCAGACTTTAAACCATCCCAAACCCTAAACCCTGAACCTAACCCTAATTTAAGACTCCAAGTATACAAACAGTGCCTACTTTGGGGTCTAAAGTCTATAAATGGTACCTACTTTGGGCCATTTGGAATCCTTAAACCCTAAACCCCTTAAACTCTAAACCCTAAACCCTAACTTTATGTCTTAGGGCCCACTTTAAGTCACCCTGAACCGAAGAAAACTAAACAGACCCCCTCTGAGGTACTAAACCCTAAACCCCATAAACCCTAAACCCTAAACCCTATACTAAAACCCCAGATCTTAAATCACCCTGAACCGAAGAAAACTAAACAGACGCCCCCTGAGGTACATAGAGAGACTTCAGAAGCGCCTCACTCGCGCTGAAGAGCAGGAGCAGGCTTTGCTCTGCGTGGGTTTGGGGCTCGTTTAAAGGGATCCATAGGGTTCCTTAAAGGAATCTATAGGGTTCCTTAAAGGGATCTATAGGGTTCCTTAAAGGAATCTATAGGGTTCTTTAAAGGGATCTATAGGGTTCCTGTGTGGGTTTAGGGCTTGGCGGTTTAGGGTTTAGGGGTTTAGGGTTTAGGGTTCAGGGTTTAGGGTTGTGGGTTGTGGGTTGGTTTAGGGCTTAGGGGTTTCCAACAGAAAAGATGTTACACTAAGGTTTCCGATGAGGGTTCCGCCCTAAACCCTAAACTCCCTAAACCCTAAACCGAAGGATGAAGTCTGAAACCTTAATCCCTACACCCTAAGCTTTAAACCCTAAACCCTAAACCGAAAGATGAAGTCTGAAACTTTAAACCCCAAACCTCAAACCCCAAACCCTAAACCCCTAGACCCGACAGTTGCGAGGTGGGCGACAAGCTGAAAGAAGTCATGGCGAAGTCCGCTCGGCACACACAAGTCCTGGAGGCACGTGTGCCCAGGTTTAGGGTTTGGGGGTATAGGAGGTTTAGGGCTCCAGGTTTTAGAGTTTAGGGTTTAGGGCTCGAGGGTTTAAGGGTTGAGGGTTTAGGGTTTAGGGCTCCAGGGTTTAAGGGCTTAAGGGTTTAAGGGTTTAGGGTTTAGGGTTTATGGCTCCAGGGTTTAAGGGTGGAGGGGTTTAGGGATAGACTTGAATTTTCTCGATGTTTGTCGGATTTGCACGGTGTTTCCCAAGGTTGCGTTTGTTTTTATATGCTTCGTGGAATGTTCAAGGGATCCTTATGTATGCCTGTTCGTGTCCCAAAATGAGCAGACAACTGAGCGTATTCAGGAAAGACGAGAACGTCATGCAAATTTACAGTTGTACTGCTGCTGGACAACACTCTGCATTACTCCAAGGTCTTAATTTACAGCACTCGAAGTAGTCTACCCCTACCCCTTGTTTTTGGATATCCCCAACTCCTAAACTCGAAATCCCCGAACCATACACTTCAACCTCTGAAGGTGTTGTCAAGCTTCCAGTACAAAGAACCCAAGACGCTTTTCCCTCAGACTCCAAGTATACAAATAGCACCTATTTGGGGTCCTAAAGTCTTTAAATGGTACCTACTTTGGGTCCTAAAGTCTATACATGGTACCTACTTCGGGCCATTTGGAGTCTTAGGATGTGGTTTAAGTTTAGGGCTTTACGCGCTCTGGGCCAAGGTCTTAGTACGACCTGCATAGGGTTCGGGGGACGTAGAATCAGGGTACAGGGCTCCGCGCTTTTTGTTGGGGGGGACGGAGTGGGGGGGGTAGGGGGGGGTGGGGGATTTAGGGTCAGTTTAGGGCTTTAGGGCTTTGGGCTTACAGGGTTTTATCGGTAACTCCCTCAAGTGGAAATCCCTGAAATAAACCAAAGCCTCGTGTAGCTCCCCATATGGAGCACCCAACAATTCTAAAGGTTGAATTCTGATCGAAGCCCTCATCATTACCCATATAGAACCCCGTCGCACAACACTGTACGGTTGCACGTCAACGAAACGCTTTCTTGTTTGCACGTCAACCTCAACAGTAGGCGATGTGGTATGGTAGTATGCTGAAGCCATCTCCTGCCCTTTACGTTTAGGCCAGTACTACACATCGCAAGCTACCAGCGCAACTCTTTCTAGAAGCAACTCTGTACAGAAACCCTATTCTCTAGCTCCCAGGCCCTACACCCTAAGCAACACCCAAGGCCCTCTCTTGACCTACAGTTTAGCAGCCATGACCCCCTTAATTACTAGGTAGAACCCATAAAACTGTAGGTAATTAGAGTCCCAGGTAGGGTTTAGCCCCAAAGAACCTACCGTTTTAAGGACTTCTATACAGAAATTTTAATAAGGAGCCCTAAAAAGGTAGGTTCTTTGGGGTCCAGGTAGGGTTTAGGGTCTCTCAACCCTAAACCCTAAACCAAGTTTAGGGTCTATAAACCTACGGTGCTGTTGTGCCAGGAACTCCCAGTGTTTATCGAAGAGGCGCAACGCGCGGGCATGCGGCTCGCCAGCAACTGAATCTAGGGTCCTAAATGTCTTAAATGCATAAAGAGATACAGTAATCATGATCAATACAATACGCCGTGAATGCATACATACCTATAGTTACTATGTGTATATATATATATACATACACATAGATGTAGTTGTTTCTAAACATGTATGTAGCTATGTATGTATGTATGTATGTATGTATGTATGTACGTATGTACGTATGTACAAACGTATGTACGCCTGTATGTATGCATATATGCATGCATGCATGTGTTCAAGCATGTATGTAGGCTTTGCAGTAGAATTACGGTTTAGTTGAAGTATAGTTCACCAAAGCTCCGAACGACTATATGCATGTGTCGTTTGGGTAGAATGAAGAAAGGTAAGAGAGCGATTTCCTTACGCGCCTGTAGCTGCATTTGGTTTTCGGCATATTATGTGTTTATGTATATGTCTTCTTGTATGTATGTATGTATGTATGTATGTATGCATGTATGTATGCATGTATGTATGCATGCATGTATGCATGCATGTATGCCTGTGTGTATGTATGTGTGCGCACCTGTACTTAAGAACGTGTGTGTCTGTGGAAGGCATATATGGGCCTGTATGTGTAGCTACTTGCCCAAACCTGAACCCTAAATACTAACCAACAGAACCCAATACCCCTTAATTAAGGAATACCTGTACCCACTAGACACGCTTAAAATGTCGGTTGGCATGTGGGACACGGGGTCTGAGATTGAGAACCGGGGTTTGTGCAGTTCGAGGTTTAAGCTGATGCTCCTGATGCTTCTAAGATCGATAAAGAAGCGAAGCTCGTTCGTTTTTCAGCTCGGCGCGATCCTCAAGTATCCGCACTGTACGAACTCGGCATGTGCCGCCTGCAAGTATCGTTCGATGACTCTCGTGATTGTTTGCCGAGATGACGTCACCCGGCGGCTGAGGCGACTTTGTCGTCCGACAAAGTCTTCGGACATTTGGGTTCCAAAAGCCAGTGGGTTCAGCGCTTCCATGTCTCGAACGGCCGTGTGCAGGAGAGTGATCGCGCAATGTTGTAAAGTGTGTAACTTTGGCTGCACAATGAATAATGTCCGCTCATCTTCATACGAAAGCCGAGCGCAGGACTCATACCTTCGTAAGAAGCGAAACATCAACTCAGCTGCTCGGCGGGCGACTTCGGGAGGCAACCAAAGGTCGGAGGAATACAAGAGCCGGAAAAACTCGTTGATCGCTTGGGCCGCCTGAATCGCGAGTCGAAAAAGCGGCTCGTCGCATAATCCATCACAATCTTCGAAAAACTGCACCATATTCGTCGTGACAGCGCCTTTGAACCACGTCCCCGTCGGAAACTCGGAAGTTGATGCCCACTGTATATTGTCCTTGTTGATCCGGGTGAGAATCGGGGGAGCACCATTTCGTCGACACCAATCTTTGTACTGTATCGTCAATTGATCGAATCGCTCATCAACATTGCCAGCGTGCAAATCGCTCAAGAGAACGAGTGCACTGCCTGCGAAGTTCCGTCCCACCCCCAGGTGCCAGCAGTGGAACAAATCGAAATAAAAAGTTGTTGCAAGCTGCCCAGGGGCATGTGGAATCCTTGCTGCTGCTGGCGTTGTTTGAAAAGGTGATGTTGTATTCAAGGTTGCCAGCCAGTCAGGTCGTCTCGTCGCAAACCGTTCAAAAGGCAAAGTGTCGGGGCCACAATCGCACAGGTGGCAAATCCCACCAGCAACCTGATCAACCCTTTTCACGACATTCGCATATGTCCGCACGAGGTGGCCGCTCTTCTGAAGGAAGGGCCAATCTCCCACTGTGCCCAAGCAAACCATCCAAAAACGATTTCCATTGGCATCGAGCACTCCCTTTGTCATCATCGTGCGGGCATCCTCGCACGACGCCCGCAACAAGGTCTCGAACACCTCATCATCCTTCTGGTACAAGTGCTTGGGAAGTACACCAGAAAGCAACCTCGAACAGTAGCTATGGCCTTTGAAGTTCAGCTTCATCTTTAAATAAGGTTTCTTCACGGATTTCTTGTTTGCAGAGTTCGTCCCCCTGCCCAGCAAAGAATGGAATGACAGAACCATAAAAGCCTGGCGGCGTCTGCCGCGTCCTTCGTCCCCGTGCATGACCACAGCCGCCGTGCGGCTGAGGTCGATCTCGTTGTTTCGTGCCATGCCAAAAACGGGGTGAGCAGGCTGAAGACATTCGTACTTCTTCCAGAATGCAGCCCATATAAATCTTTCTCTTTTGGCATCAGGCCTGAGAAGGCCTGAAAGAATATGCCACGTGTTGGTTTTCAGCAGAAAAGAAGCCCAGTCAACGAGGGACAACATCTCGAAATGTGTTGTCTCAGACTTTTCGCTTGCCACCGAAATTGTCCGAAGTGGTATATCAAGAGCTAAACCCAGTCGCTTCGCTAGCAAAGAACGAGTATCCCTTTCAGGATTCTTTGTAGAGCACTTCGAAAGCCGGAGCAGCCCACCTATTTCGCCAGCCTTCTCCTCTCCCAGGTCCTCCACGACTGCTCGCGCAGTCCGGATGGCACTCGTGCAAGAAGCCTGGGCGAGCACGGAAATGTTTTTGCACAGCTCGTTCCAGATGATCACAGTTGAAGCTGGCATGCTGCTGCAAACTGATACGTGCTAAAGTTCTACATTGCAGTATACTCGCTGAAACGAATGCATGCAGAAATCGCTTTTGCTCTTCGAAGCACTCGGTAAAGCTAAAACTTTGCCCCGGTCTCGAACTGGATCGGCTTTACAAAACTCAGGTATCGAACCTCGTCGGAGGGGGATGCTTGAAAGATCTGTACACGACATATGTCATGAAACGATCTTCTGGTCGAGGCATCGATGTTTGAACAGTGTCGCCCCCGGCTCTGATATTCCTGCACCCCTGTCGACCTCACATGTGAACGACACACAAAATCGAGGCCATCTTTTTTCTTCTAACTAACGGTACAAGTACTAAACAAAGAAGAAAAACATTATGAAAATACAGGCATGCTTCTACCGAACTTGTCTATAAGGGCAGCCTCCAGCATGGCTGGGCTAAACGGTTCATTCGTCTTGAAAAGGACGACCATACACGACCACTTGTCTCGAGACTTCGCGTAGCCATACAAGTCGTTCGACCAGCGAAACTCAGCATTGTGCGTGTAGCCAACCTTCCAAATCATTGGTTCGTGCTTCCGGAAAAGCTTTTCCATAGCCCGCACCGCATGCTGCAAAACTTTACCAGCCGAACAGCCGTCTGCAGGAAGATTGTACAGGATAGGGTTGTCCGAACCATCTGGTTTGTTGTCGTACATGCTCGTGATGCTGGTGCTGGCTGCAGCCAAATCTACTTTGGAATCCGGTAGAGTCTGGTAGTCCTGTGCGACTGGACAAGGTTTTGTAGTTCCTTGGGAATCATCGCTTTTGCTCGCAGCTGTTGCGGTTGTCCTCGGGAAGGGAACCACGTCGTCCTAAATGATGTTGCGCTTGATTGTACATAAAGCGATGAATCAACAACAACTTTGAACGGCCTTTATTTTCTCGTATAATAATTACCCAAAACGAAATAGGAAGTTGCTACCATTGTACTTGGAGTCCTTGCGATGGCACGTCAGCAGATCTAGCAGCTCATCTTCGGGGGTCTCTACATCAAGGCATTCGTGCATCGAGGCAGCTTTTGTACCTACTGGTGGCAATGCCTTCAGAGCCCAGAACCAATAGAAATAGCGAGATACAGGTTGCACTTCAGCACACAACTCAAGACTGCTCAGCCTGCCATAACATTTAAGCGGTGCTGCCGACGACTGCTGAGCTTCGTGCCCCGCCGCCAATATCTCGAGAGAGGCCACGAACGATGTGCCCAACTTTAGGGCCTGGCATTGGTTTTAGAGGGCATCTGGGATCTTGAGGAGGTTTGGTTCTGCTTAGATAGTTGGTTCTTCGATAAGGATTTATGATGTCGATCGAGTGAGAAGCCATCTCATGAAGCTTGATGGTCATATCTATGGAAAATGCACAATTTACTTTAGGGAATATGTTTGGGTTACTTGGGGCTTTCAGCATAAAATCTATGGCTTCTGAATCATACACCACGGAAACCATGTAAGGGGGCCTCGTCGGAGCTTCGGTTGGACGTTTGGGATTGGGTAATCTACATAAGTGAACCATAGGGCAACTGTGCATAGGCTGTTGTACATATTGTCACTGAAAGAACCCTTAAACCCAAAACCTTAGACTTAGAACTACACCCTCCGAACACAGCTGCACAGTAGAAGTGGAGTTGAAGCGCTTGGGTTCTCATAGGATTGGGGGTTATTCTTTCTTAGGTGTACTGGGTGTATTAAACCGTTGGGGTTCCGATCCCTGGGTTTTAAGGTCAGGTTTATAGGGCGGGTACAGATCTTATGACTTAGTCAAAACATCTAGCAAGCGATTGAAACAATTGCGCCATCATTCCCTGATCTCCCAAGCAGCCGTCTCAAGGCTAATTGTTGCTGGAGCGAGCAACGGAAGCGGCTAGGATCTGCGGCACAAACCACAAATCAAGCTTCAGATCTCGCGAGCTATGCCAGCTCACCCTGTCATGGAGGCAGCCAGACTGGTCTACTTCTTCGCCTTGGCCTTTGCCTTTTTGGCTGGCCGAGGCTTCTCACTTGACTCAACAGGATTGGCGGGATTCGGCTTGGCCGGGGGTTTGCCACCAAGCTTGTCGTAGTACTTCTTGGCAGTCCTGCAGTCAGCTTGCTTCAAAAGGATTTAACCTAAAGCTTCTAGGCAACAGATTCCTGATCTTCACCTCGGTTGATGCAGCTCGTGAGCACCTTAACTTCATACCGAGAGGATTTGGTGGCAACTTAGCAGACTTGGACCTTAGCCTTATAGACCTGGGGCCATGCTATGTGTATTTTGAGTTCAGCACACTGGGGTGGCATCCTTGATGCACTTCTGGCTCGCTTGGTAAAACCTTAGTTGGCCAGTCGGCTGGATTGTATGTGATGCAAAGACATATAAGTGTTGTCGCTCGATGACGAGAACCCAAGCTTTGTTCGAACAGCTACTGATGCTACTGCATGTCAAAAGACTCCTCATTGAGGCGGATGTCACCTTTCAGCTTTGCGTCTTGGCATTTGTCGTAGTGAGCCTCGAGGTTCTTGATGTCAACTTCGAGGTTGCTCACACTCCTGGGCTTGTAGGGTTCAGGGTTTTGTATTCGGGGCACATATTGTTTCTAGCTGGATATATTGGCCGAAGGGCTTGTCGCTGTCTTTATATTTCGTCCTCAGCTCTTTTGCCAAACAGCGTAGCTTGCTGATTCTAGTCATCATGGATTCCATGAACTTCTCCAGGGCTTCCTTTTCCTTAGGTAGTAGTGGTTCAGGTTGTGGGGCTTCGATAGGAATGACTTCATGAAGGTTTTATTGCGAGCAGCTTGGGCATGCTTGTGCACATGTGGGTCCGGGGTCTCGCCCACCGTGGGCGACATATTCTCGCGGGCCGCATAGGCATCGATCGCACCAAAGTTCTGCAGGTTATCCATCTTCGGCATCTCCTTCACCTGGGCCAACGAGCTGCGTCATTGTTAGAAACGACACATGGCAAGCAACATGATTTATTTATGGGTGCATTTCAAGGGGCGCCCTGCTCCTTTCGGTGGGTCTCCTCATACTCGGCGCGGGTTTTGCACTTTCCGGACTCTTTGATGTGAACCCAGTACTCCAATTCACCGTCGTATTGATTCTTTCTGACAAAGGGCAATGGAATGAAATAACAAAGGAGGCCTGAAAACTGAGAACTACATGCCTGCCTGATGTGGGTCTTGGCTTTGAGCTCGCAATCACGAACTGCACCTTTGATCTTGGTCCTCAGACGATGGCTAGCTTGGGGCTTAGGGTCTTTTGGTGGCTAATCTGGGATCTGCTATATATAGGTTCTTGGGGCGTAGGAGTTCTATAGGGTTCAGGAGCCTAAGAAGCAGGAGACTCGATAAAGATTAAACCCAGGCGGCTCGGACCAGCCTAGGTCGTCTGCCATTTCCTGGCGAGAAGTCCAGGCCTCCTCAATCAAGAGGTCAACAGTGTTCTTGCGCCTCACCACGATCTCGAGCCGGGCGACGAACTTCTCCTGGGCGGCGGAGGGCTGGGTTGGGTTTAAGGCAACATATACAGTACTTAGTGGTTCAACACAGGAACATGAACAGTAGGTGCAATCGAATCACACGATCAAAGTTTTCCTCTTGGAGAACTCGGGCGATGCTCGTCTTGTTCCCATTTGCCCACTCATCGACTAGCCATTTTGGAGCTTGCAAATCTTTGCGTTTCGTTTTCTCCTGGCACATTCGATGGATCCTGGCTTTTGCCGCCCGCAAAAGCTTCTCCTGGAGGAGAACGGTATACACTTGGTTTTGTGTGTGTGTGTTACAAGAAAAAGCAAACACCGAACATATGTGTGCAGGGATCATGCAACGTTTGGTGCCTGCCGGGTTGGCTCTTTCTTCAGCTTCCGGGCCGATGCATCGTCTGCCTCCTCCTTCACAACTTGGTGCGGGGTTGCATCGTCGTCCCCGTCGTCGGTCATGGCACCGGTCACCATGCTCGTGAAGAGCCGAAGAAGATCGGCAGGAGCAGCCTAAGCAATTAAGTGTCACGGCAGCTATTCAAACACACACTTGGCTCTCGACAAAACAAGACAAGAAGCATCATCCATTGCATCTTCCTCGTCACCCGAGTCCTCTAACAAAGGAGAATCGAACTTTCAATTGCCGATCAGCACTGAGCCCTTTGTGTGCAATCATCAAGGTAGGAAACTCAGCGAGAATCTATAAGAACATGAAAATTGGCCTGCACCAGGTAGGGGTCGTGCTCCATGTTATCGAAGTTAGCAGGCTCTCCACCTTCAAAGGGAAGTTCCGCTGCGTGTGAGGGGCTTGGGGCAACTTCCGGGACAGGCTCAGGTTCTCGGCAAAGCCCAGCTTGCATAATGTCATCCAACGGCACCTTAACTATCAGAGGTATATAGGAACCTACATCGAAGCTAGCGCGGGGATGAGTCTATACTCTCGATCGAACTCAGGACTTCGCTTCGAGGGTGGCATCTTCTGCCTGTGTCGGTGGAAGGAGAGCTTCGGCCTCAAGGCGTGGAGGGTCTTTTAGGGTTTAAGGGCTCGTTAGGGTGTATATATATTAGGGCTCAGGGTTTCTAGAGGGTTTAAGATTTATACGGGGCTTAGGGTTTGTAAGGCTCGAGCAGCATCCGCATCCAGCCGCTTCTGCAACTCCTGAAAGATTCTCTAAGAAGCGGAGGTGGTAGCTACCAGCAAGCAACAAGGAGCATAGCACATCGCCCCCAGGGGGTCCTGGAGTTCAAGCAGCAATGCATCGGTGTCAGGTCCCGTAGAGGCAGCGGAAACACTGTCCACACCGGATTCAAAAGATCCACAGCTCCAAAGCTTACTAACAGCAGGTGTCGCCATGGCTACACACCGAACAGCCAATCCTAAACTAGAAAAAGTACACTCGATCCAGAGCAACCATTCCAAAGACAGTGCACACCCTCAGTTCACGGCAACAACTTCATTGGTGCTTGACTGGGACACACAGCTTGCTTTGTCAGGCCGGAGTGATCACAGATCTGGCAATTGGCCGTGGGCAGCTCGCACGGCACGAAACTTGGCGAATTAATTCCTGAAGGGTTCCTCCAATAGCCCAAACCCAAAGCGTATGAACCCTGTATTTCCCTAGCACAGCCCAACTAAAAAGCGCAAAAACCCTTTAAATTTATGTTAAGAAGGAGCTACACCAAACCCCGGGTTTACCCATGACGCCGGCACGCCTAAATCACGGGTCTGGCATGGGTAAATCACGGGTTTGGCATGGGTTGGCCAAACCCCGGGTTTGTGCGAAAAGTCGGGTCGGGATACGGGAACCCAGGGTTTGTGGGGTGCAGACCCCGGGTTTATAGCGGCAAATCACGGGTTTGGCACGGGTAAACCCCGGGTTTGGCAAAGATTGCGGGTCTCAGGCTCTAATATTTTGTATAAAAACCAGAAAAAACTGTAATAATTGTAAAAAACCATCAAGCCCCGCATAAACCCTCCAACCCCGTAGAAACCCATGACGTATTCTACTGAAAAGCTACGATTGTATTCTGGAATATAATCAAGGACCCAGGACCCGCAAAGCCCCCGAAGCCGCCCCTCCAAAGCCACCTATATAAACCCACTAGACCCGCTAAGCTTATCGGCCTAGAGGAACCCTGGAGGCAGCACGGCCCGCCAGCTAGATGGAATATTGAGGTTCTTTCCACCCCTCAGATAGTTGTACACTTTGGAAACGGCAGCACAGCTGAACTCATCCCGACCAAAGTCCGAAGGAAGGCTTCCTAGCATCTCTTGACCCGAGGGAAGGTTGCCAGGCAAAGGCGGCAAAATTGCCCGATGCTTCTTGAGGTCGCTCAACAGGCGAAGCATCTCCCTGGCGAAGGCCACGGGATATCGCCTGAGATCAGAATATTCGACATGATGGGGTTTACAATATGCAGGCAACAATATATAAGTAAATTTCGGGTATGCGTTCTGGGGCCACACCAAGAAAAGACTAAAGGGAGAATCTATTCAGCACGGAGGTATATTTACACACACACACATAGACTTGAGACACCTTCTGCGGCGGTGTATATAGGAGCATGAACATGTCTGTGCAAGCGTGCCTACATATATACATGCTAACATATATACTTCTGTGTACATGTATTCTGCACACGTACATGCATACATGCATAGTATGCATGACTCGGCATGTGCGAGTAAGTGTGTCTGTGTGTGACTCATATAAAGTTGGGTGTGCTTGTTTATGGTTGTGGACATCCCGATGGGGTAAGCCTAGGCCGGGTATAAGAATGAACGGTTTAAGCAACACCGGAAGAAGTAGTGGGTATATATAGGGATCTATATAATCGTACGGATAAGAATATTTCACTAGCTATGATTGACAACTTTGGGTCCATCCATGTGTGGTATAGTTTGCTGGTAACTGTAAATGCACAAAAAAGCCCTTGAATCAAACCTGCGAAGCCCCCCAACCTGCTCTGATTGCATGGCTTTTGCTACTTCTATGATTCATATGCCGACGAGAAACTCTGTGCCCTGTAAAGCCTTCGTACCCTGGTACTTTGTCCGGCCGTCCTTGCCCTTGTATCGCCGGACGGTGATTGGTTTCCGGCCTGGGATTTTCTTAACGGACAAGCTTCCTTTGTTCAGCCGACCCACCACACAGGAATTGGAGTACATCCAGTGTCTCTTCGGAGTCTGGGACATATAGTGTGCCATCCAGAAGGAAGTCTTGCTGACCTTACAATCCCCAGAGGCATCCTACACACGAACCGACAACAAATATCACTGCCAACTGCTACATGAGACACAGAAACCCGTTCAGGGTGTAAGGCGTGGGCTGCATAAGGTCCGATAACATCACACATTCTAGCGACTAGCCATCGCCAGGCAGGGTAGAACTCAAGCACCGAACCAGCTGGCTGCTCAACAGTCCAAACCAAGCCCAAGCAGGTGCAGAGCAGAACGAGCAGCGTGGTCCTTTGGGCCGGCGGATGGCTTCACTGGGGCTTGGCTTTCGGGGCATTGCTGCAAATGGTTTTTAAACACAAGCAGTCCGTTCGAGCAGTTGGTTCGTGTAGACCACAGAAGGGCAGCTTTCACGTCCAGTCGATGCACATGCGCTGCGGCCACTCGTGCCCATGTTCATGGAACATAAAGAAGAGCACTTCATTCCAAAATGGACATATCCATCGCCAGGAGTCACCCGAAGCAAGTAACAGATGGCAAGACTTAGTTGTGAGTGCAGTTGGGATCCCAGGATATGATCATGCGACCGATCTACACCACAGCTGCCCTTCTGAAATCCAGCTCAATCAATCCAAGGATCCAGAAGCCACTCGTGCTATTCAGGTCCATATAGTTAGACTTTCGGTTCTTTCGGGAAGCGTGATCTTTCAGGTCGAACCGGGCCGACTTCAGGTGGCCAAGGGCTCTCATTACTCGGTGCAGATTACCATAGCCAGCGAAGAACTCGAGGAACTTGTAGTCCTAGATACATCTATAGACTGTGATATCATGTAACACCACACCAACACTTCTGATCTGAAGCCTCGGTCATCTTCTTCGGGTCAACGGTCCATGCCACGAGCAAAACCGTCAAGATGAAGTCCTGGGCGTGGTTTTATGTAGGGTTGGTTGGGCTCGGGGTTTAGGGTTTAGAGGGCTTATATTTATTTTTATATTTATATACGGGGTTTACATAGGGATTAGGGGGCTGGGGTTTGTATGTGGGATCTATATAGGGGTGGTCTCCTTCGGCGCTTGTAGCTGCAGCAGTCGCCAGCAAAGGACGTTTAAATCCATCATCGTGGAGAACGTCTCTGACTACCGAGGATTTTTCCGTGTCTTTATGGAGAGTTTCAGGTTCTACAAGGGCCACAAGGAGTTAGTAAGGTTTGGGGCTCAGGATATGCGAAGTCCATTCTTAATTGCAAGGAATCTTATGATCAGTGCTACGATTTGCTGGTCTTAACCAATCTGCTACGATATCTCAAACAAAATTGCAAAAGGCTGCATGGATCGATTGGTTTTGAGCGGGCAGTGCACTTGAAGTCCTGTAGGCACAAGAACCAACACAAGCCGGGTTCACGGCTTGCCGTATCTCGCTTCTGAGCCAGTCGAGCCTTCCAGAGGACGTTGCGGGGAAGCAGCGGCATGAGTGGTCGGACCTCGGCGACAATTCTTTTTGTGCACATGCAATGATCGGGTTGATTGTGAAAGTTCGCTGGGGGTCTCCATCGGGGATTCACTTCTGAAGCAAGCAGTGCTCAGCTCTGATGGACAACACGAGACTGACCAAACTCTCGGAAAGCTGCTGCTCCTGAACGAATCTGAGGCTTTTCTTCGCTCCATAAAGCGCCGGCGCGGCTCACGACGATGCGGAGATCAGAGGCATCGAGGACCCGATACGGATCGATGCTAGAAACATCTATAACCAGATAGGGTTTTCTAATCAGTGTGCACACGTAGGGCAGGGTTCGGGTCTTTTAACAAGAGGTTCTAAGAGGTGGCTTTTTTTATCCGATAACGTGTCCTCTTGGAGCACATGATCTCGGTAAAGCACAGCTAGCTAGCCGAGACTAGTGCACGACTCGATCTGTCGGACCTTCAGATTAGTTTCAGGGTCTATATAGACGAAGCTAATGTTAAATATTAAGTGCACTATCCACCCCAAGCTATATTCCCCTGAAGGCCACCGGGATCGGAAGCATCACCCCAGCAACACTGCACTAAGGCCTTAAGTGCACAACACATCGACCTCCCTCCACAAGTCCATTCGAACTTGTACACCCGTCGATGCACTAAGCACACAGCAGCCAAGCAGCATTCTGCTACCCGGTAAATCAGATCAGGACGTGGCTGCGTCCAGGTTCTAGCCTATAGGATTGCGGAGACCACTGCTTTTTTCAGGAACTCCTTCATTGCAAAAATGTCGTAACTCTTCGTCATGGCTGAGGCGGTGTCTTCGACATACCCATCCTTGATCAAGCCTTCGATGTATGTTGCCAACAACGAGGCTGCCTTGCCCAAAGCCGCCATTTTGGCAGCCCAAGTTGCCTCGACCTTCCCAATCGAGACCTGGCCTATCTCAATGCCGGTCGTTCTGTGCAAGAGGCCCACAGCTGGCCGGGTCCAGTACATGGTCATACCAAACATTGCGGAGTCATCCACCCGGGCCTTCAGGTCCGCTTTGAAAGCCGTGCACAGCGTTCCGTCCTTGAACTCCGCCTCCTGGGTGAAGTCCGCAATGATCTTCTTGACCTCGTCCTGGCCGTCCACATAGAGGTACCACCAAAGTCCCTCATCCAAGCTGAAGACTGCATCACCCTCGCACGGCGGGGCCCTTCGGCCCCTGCAGGTTTTCTTGCCCGCCGGAGGATCCCGCTTCACCTTGGCAGCGGACTTGGCAGTTGCCTTCGCCTTTGGCGAACACTTCGCCTTCGCCTTTGCCGAACACTTCTTCGCCTTCGCCTTTGCCGAACACTTCGCCTTCGCCTTTGCTGAACACTTCGCCTTCGCCTTCGCCTTTGCCGAACACTTCGCCTTTGCCTTCGGCGAACACTTCGCCTTTGCTTTGGGTGCCGGCCCCTCGCCAGCCTCCTCATCCTCGTCCTCGTGCTCCTTCTCGGCGACTCGAGAGGATTTGCGCAGCAACCGTCGTCGCCGCTTGGGCGGCGAAGCCACGGCACACTTCGAAGCATCGCTGCCGCGCTTCTTCTTGGTGCTCTTCCGCCCAGGTCGCGGCCCATCCTTCTTTCGCGCCTTCAACCGAAATTGGTCCCTCTTCGTCAGCGGAGGATAGTCCACCTATGGGGGGTTAAAAGAATCGATCCGAAAACCATCTCTAGATTTAAGAATCATATATAATGGGTTTTATATAAGGCAAAAGCCCCTTCTTAAGATGGGGAATACACTGGATCGAAGAGTTTTGGTTCTACAAACAAACCAGGCAATTAACCTTTCATAGTTTCGCAGGTCCTATAGGAACGTTCAGGGTTTATAGGGTTTTGGGTTTTTAGGGTTTAGGGTTTAGGGTTTAGGGTTTTGGGGTTTGGGGTTTGGGGTTTGGGGTTTAGGGTTTATAGGGCTTCTAGGGTTTCCATGGTAATCTGGCCTCTTCGTTGCTCTCCGTAAACTCGCCAGGACCTGCCGGCGCTGCTTCGGACAGATCTGCCGGGGAAGGCTCGACAGTAATGTCGTCGAGTGAGGCTTCCATCACATTCCAAGGTTGTGTCTCATCGGAGAAAGCATTCGAGCTGAACGAAGAGGGTCCTTAGCAGAGGGATTCGGAGCTTCATAGATTCAGGTCCGTGCAATATTTTATTGAATGCTCCTAAGAGAATGCTTGCCAAAATTCCGGATGCTGCTGGAGCCTCCACAGGCTCAGGCGTCGGAGGTGGTGAAGTCTTCCTAATGAGAGCCCAGATCGATACCGCCATCATTCCAAAAGCATCAAATCAAATCATCATTTGATTTCCGTACACTAGTGAAGTCATGGCTCGTAGAAGCTCGTGCCAGCCTCTCCTTGAGCTCGGCAACCCTGGCCTCAATCGTAGCACGATCTCCAACAGAAAGCCGAAAGCCTCAAGGGAGTTTCGCTCACTTATATTCAAGGATAACAAACCCGAATCATAATGCCCTGCAGTGGTATCGCCTTTGCGAGGAAGTGCGGATGGAGGCGTTGGCGTGAAAGCTGGCTTGGTCTT
This sequence comes from Symbiodinium necroappetens, assembly GCA_905231915.1. Classification (NCBI taxonomy): domain Eukaryota; class Dinophyceae; order Suessiales; family Symbiodiniaceae; genus Symbiodinium; species Symbiodinium necroappetens. The sequence goes on along the minus strand of CAJNJA010022775.1, from coordinate 7,928 downwards.
CACGTGGCCGATAGGAGTGCATGGGGGAGAGCTGAGTGCCTTTGCAGGGCTGTATAGGAGTATGTTAGGTTTAATTATGTAAGGGTTTCTATACTACAGGATTGTTCATTGCGAAATCACCGAGCCTCAGATGTTGCCGATAAGGACCTGCTAAGAGTAGCGCTTGGTGTCGTGGTAGCAGCTGGGGCTAAGGGCCTCGAGGATTCCGTCGCGGTAGCAGCTGGGGCTAAGGGCCTCGAGGATTCCGTTGTCGTGGTAGCAGCGGCTAAGGGCCTCGAGGATTCCGGTGTGGTAGCGGCTACGGCTAAGGGCCTCGAGGATTCCGGTGTCGTGGTAGCAGCGGCTAAGGGCCTTGAGGATTCCGGTGTCGTGGTAGCGGCTGGGGCTACTAGGGGCCTTGAGGATTCCGGCGTCGTGGTAGCAGCTGGGGCTGAGGGCCTCGAGGATGCGGGTGTCGTGGTAGTAGCTGCTACCGGCGGATTGTCGTTGGGAGTAGCTTCAGGGCTCACGGATGCCGGGGCAGGAGTGCTTTCGGATGCAGGGTCCGTCTCTTCGGGGCCGGCGTCTTCGTCGTAAGCATCCTCGTCCTCGTCTTCATCCTGCGAATCGGTTTGAAGGGATCTTATATGTAGGAATATCGGCAACCTATTCCGCACTGCATGATACAGTCCTCGAGGTTCTGGCTGCATGCACTTCGAGCACGTACAGAATCCACAATCTCCTGGATAGGCTTGCGTAGATTAGCCTTATAATTTCCGAAAGCAAGCGTCCTGAAGCCCGGGGTCCAAGGCCAAACACATCTCTTGAAAGTCTTCGTCCTGGGCTGGGCACGACATGAGAGGGTTGGTTGAGCTCTATAGGGTTTATGGTTTTATACGGTTTAGGGTTTATAGGGTTTAGGGTTTTGGGGTTTGGGGTTTATATGGTAAGACAAGTGAGAGGCATGGCTGGATTAATAATTCGGACAAGTATCGAGGCTGACCTCATGTCTGCGCACTTTAGCCTTAACGTGGGACAACAGCTTCCTGATATGAACCGCGTCGCCAGCAACAGCAGACTGCACATCCTGATGTTTGTTCGGTACGTGATCTGCATTTCGTTACGCAGATCACTCAAGGAAGGGAGCTTCCGCTCCGCCGAACTAGCCATTCCCATCAAGATAGGCTCCAACACAGATCGATTGAGCTTGCAAATATGGTTGTCACATGCGAGCCCCGACTTTTCATGTAGGAGCAGCCCACCATTTCGTAGCCTTGTTCGGATTGTTAGGTCCCCGTCCCAGGCCATATGTAAGTCCGTGATGTCCAATCCTTTCTCCCATGCCTCGCCTGCAAAAGCCTTCGCCTTGGCCTTCGGCGCCATGGCAAAAAACCCAGCCCTACAAAACCAGACTTTGAGTCCCAAAAGCTACAGCGGCCGAACATCATAACGCTCAATGCTCCGATCTCAGCAGCAACTCCCTGTGAGGAGCTCCATCACTCTGAGGACTCGGCCAGAAAGGCACTCTCATCTCGAGAAAAGGTCGCGCCATCCGAGCAGACAGCTTGCTTCGGCTGTCGGGGAAAGTTGGTTCTTGCTAAGATTGTGTTTCTAAGCGGGCATATGTTGATGAACATCACAAGCTCTAAGGCTCCCTGAAACATGAAGGGCCCTTGCCCTGTAGCCGCTTGCAGCGGTCTGAAAACAGCGACGTGCTTCGAGCATGATGACAAAACCCTCCTCAGAATGGATGATTATCAAAGATAAGCCCCAAACCCGGGTTCTGAAGATCCTATACGGGGTCTACAACATAATCATTTTGGAACCTCGGGCCCCTTCACAGAACCGCTTATTTAACCGGCGGGCGAGGGCCCAGGTATACCTTAAACCATAATATTAAGGCCCCTACAATTTAAGGCATATTCCTTAATTAAGGGGTATTGGGTTCTCTGGGAAGCTCCCTGAGCAGTTCGGCAGCCCAGGAGACATGGAGCCGTAACGGATGCGAAGCAGCAACTGAAGAGGCTTGTGCTTTCTTTACAAGCATTTCCCTAAGGGCCCAATGATAATAAGGCACTTGGGTTGATGATGGTAGTTATGTAGGTTGATATTCGGGAGAGTATTTTATTATCAGGTACTACACCCTAAACCCCTAAAGCCCTAAACCCCTAAACCCGTATTAGGTGCTCGGACCCTCAACGTTTCTGTGATAAAAAAACACACACGGAAGGGTTCTTTTGGGGGGTTTTGGGGTCTGGGATTTCGGTATGTACGACTTTGGGACAGGAGTAGACCACTAACCCTACACCCTAAGCCCTACACCCCTAAGCCCTAAACCCTAAACCCCTACAACCCCTAAACCCTAAACCCCTAAGCCCCACACGCCGAAGACGTTGACATGTTTGCTTGCAGCCCGAGCGGAGGCCAAGGATGCTCGCAGTGATTCCAGTGACAACGAAACCCCTAAACCCTACAAGCCCTAAACCCTAAACCCCTAAACCCTATAGATCCCTTTAAAGAACCCTATAGATCCCTTTAAAATTTAAGGAACCCTAAGCTTCCTGAGCCCTAAACCTTATCCAAAGCTCTTGCCTGGGTCGTGGGAGCGAGGCAGCGGAACTCCACAAAGGCGCGCAGGTCACCCCTAAACCCCTAAACCCCTATAAACCCTATACACCCTAAACCCCTAAAGGCCCTAAAGCGGCGGACCGACGGCATGGAGGAGGTTGTGTGTATCCGGCCCATCAGACGCTTTCTCAACTGCTCCGACAGCTTGCGGACGATCTGCTGGCCGAATGGCGACTGACCCACCCTAAACCCTAAACCCTGAACCTTAAACCCTAAACCCTGAACACTGGCTTCGCGTATATAAGGCTCTCCCAAAGTTCACACCTCCAGTGGGGTGGGCCTCAGGAGCTGCGGAATGAAAGGGGCTGCTGCAATTTTGTTTAGACCCTAAACCCCTTTAAAGGGGTTCCTATATTATTTTCCAAGGAGTTCCTAGATAAACCCTAAACCCTTTTAAAGGGGTTCCTATATAAACCCTAAACCCCTTTAGAGGGGTTCCTATATTATAAACCCCAAGTTCTGTTAAAGGTCCTATATAAACCCCAAGACCTTTTAAAGGGGTTCCTATATAAACCCCAAGCCCGTTTGAAGGGGTTCCTATATATAAACTCCAAGCCCTTTCCAAGGGGTTCCTAGAAAAACCCTCAACCTCTAAAGGGGTTCCTATATAAACCCTAAACCCTTCTAAAGGGGCTCCTATAAAGGTTGCAGGGTTTCTGTTGTTAGGCCTTCATGGAATTCCTATACCAAGAACCCTAAACCCGGAGGGTTTCTGTTGCAGGCTCTTGGTTTGGGACAACGCGGCTTTAGGTTTAAGAAGACATCACCTCTGCAACTTTAGAGTTTAGGGCTTAGGGCTGAGGGTTGAAGAAGACATCACCTCTCCAACTTTAGGGTTTAGGGCTTATAAATTTATATGCTCAGGACTTAGGGTTTAAGAAGACGTCGCCTTTACGACTTTAGAGTTTAGGGCTTAGGGTTTAGGGAGACATCACTTCTACAACGATCATTGTAGCCTTAGTAGCTGCGTAGGTAACCCTTTAGTTGACCTTTTTTGGGGTATTATAATCCGAATCCCAATATACTCCCAAGGGTTAACCTTTACCCATAGGCCCCTAAGTAGTTCTTTTTTTCAAGGCTGGCACTAACCATGCTTGCCGGAGAAGGGTGCTTCCTCAATGTTTGAGTGCTCGCTCGTTTGCCCGCGCCGGTTGCCTGCTCATATGGGCGTGTCCTGCGCAAGTGAGCGAGCACGCAATTCTCTTGGAAGCACGCACCTGGAGCGAGCACGCGATTAATTTTTCTTGTATCCAGTCCCAAGACCTGAACGCCTCTACGACAAATCTGAGGCCTCAAACAAGGCGCCGATGATGCATGCTCGCTCGAGGATCGTGCTTCCAACATGCTTGAGTGCTGGCTCGCGCGCCTGGGCCGCTCTGCTGCGCACGCGAGATCGAGCTCCACAAGCGAGCGAGCACGCAGTTGTTGAGGAAGCACGCAACTCGAGCGAGCACGGCTAGTGGCGGCTTTGATTTTTGGTAATACTTTATAGGGTTTTAAATATAAACCACAAAAAGGAGCTACATAGGGGCCTATGGGTAGTTTCCCAGGATACCCGACAAGTAGGGTTGTAATACCGTTATGGATGAACCATCTGGCCGCTGTCTCGAGTCCCGGCCGGCACTCTGAGAACAGTAAATCCATACTTCAGGGTCCCTAAACCTAAACCCTAAGTCCATACTTCAGGGGTTCAATACCTTAGTGGCGAAAGCCGTTAGCCTAGATCCTATGAAGCCCTAAAAAGCCTCAAACCCCTAAACCGTAAGACCTCAAACAGCCATGCTCCAGTCTCTTTGGCCCCGTCCCTTAACCCCTTTTTAGGAACCCTGATTTGAAAGGTTCCATAGGCTCCTGCAGAACCCACGTAGATCTCCTAAGGAAACCCTACTACCCAAATTGCAGGGCTTGAGGTCCCACATTCCATACTCTGAATGGGTTTTGCTACAATAGCAAAAACCTACTAGGTGGGTACTTGGACCGTTTTGGTCCATAAAAAACCTTGAAGCCCCCCCACCCTAAATCCCTAAACCCTAACCCCCTAAACCCCTAAACCCTGAACCCCCGAATGCATGAAAACGCTGTTCGCTGGGGCAGGTCCGCTGCCCACAAGCGCCTGGAAGCCGCCATGGACCACGGAGGTTTCGAGCACTACTGGGGTTTACGGGTTTAGGGTTTTAAGGTTTAAAGGTTTAAGGTTTAAGGTTATCCTAAACCCCTAAACCCCTCAAACCTATAAGCCCTAAACCCTTTACAACCCCCTAAACCCGAAACCCTGAACCCTAAAGCATTCCAGGGATTCCAACCTAGGCCTTCCAATGTCCCTAACTAAAGAGCATACCTTCAGCTATGGTAGGATCCCGAGTACTTTGTCACGTACATATTCCTTGACTCTTGTAGAATGGAGGTCGGAATACCTACAAACAGTCCCTTCCAGATTCTGCTACAGTGCTCCTCTCAGTAAGCACTTGGACGTTTGCTGTTCCAGAGATTCCAGGTTAAGGGGTTCCTCAAACTTTACGGCTGTTGGGTGCTGTTTAGCTGAAGTTTCAGGGGAAAACAGCTGGTAATTGGAACCAAAACAGAAGCCCTGAACCTAAATCCGATATAAATATATAGAGCACGGTACACCCTAAACCCTGCACCTGGCGACCCTAACCCTAAGGCTGTAAGGGTCCAAAGGACCCAATAATTAGGTACTCGGTTTTAGGATAGTAGTTTTGTAGGTTAGCATGTCGGAGAGTATGTGATTGCTAGGTACTTGGACCCTTAGGGTAAACTCCCAACCCCAAAACCCTAAGGCTCTAAGGATTCATATGTTAAGGCTCTTGGGCTATTTGGAGCCTTAAGCGAAAAGCAACCTCAACACACTGTACCCAGCGAGGAGACCTCCAGGAATTGCAAGAGGCCTATGAGGAGGCCGTGGCGGCTGGCGTCGACGCTTTCTTCTGCCAAGAGAGGGCCATATACAACGAAAGCCATCATGGAGATTAGAGTTTGGGAAAGTTTAGGGTTTTGGGTTTAGGATTTCGAGTTTAGAGTTTCATGAATTTCTTGAGTGAGGTGTTACAAGAATACGATTTCATAACATCCGGAAGAGTTCGCAAGAAGACATTGGGGGTCTGGGGCTTATAGATTAGGATTTAGGGCTATAGATTAGGATGTATAGGGTTGAGTTCAGTGCAACTCGACAGCAAGGCTTTGTTTTGAAGCCCCGTAAACCAGGAGAGAACCCTGCTAGCACCTGAGACAGGGGGTCTTCAGACTTAACTTAATAGTGGTCTCTGCTTCTTATGGTCCTCAGCGTTGAACACCAAACTGAAGAACTGCTTGCCAACGCCCTTTGCAGGAACCACCGACAAATGAAGCAACTCTAAACTTAAACGACTGGTTGAAAAACCCTAAACCCTAAGGCCTAAACCCTGAACCCTAAACCCTAAACCCAACCCTTGATTCCTAAACCCTTGAACCCTAAACCCTCAGAGTTCTCCGGGACCTTCTAACCCGCCACCCAGCCCCCGCAAAAAAAGAACAGAGCATCCCGCCTATAACCCCTGAGAGCCCTTCAGTAACACAGTCGCTCTAGTTCCAAGCCATACCTGGGGAACACGGTTTATGGTTTAGGGCTTACCAGGCAATCCAACAAGGAACCACTTAGGGGCCTATGGGTAGAACCCCCAAACCTACCGTTTTAGGGGTTCTACCCTCTAACCAAGGGGCCATAACCTTACTATTTTTTTCGTAGGGTTTGGGTTCACCGGTAGACCTTAGAAAACAGCGACACTAAGGATGAGACGCTGCTTGCCGAAGCCTACAGCGTGAAAGATGCCCAGGACCCAGGGAACCCGATACCCCTTAATCAAGCAATATACCTTAAACTGGGTTCTGGAGTACCATACTTGAATACTTTTTTTGGACCTGTTCCTTAAAGGAGCCATTATAAAATAAAAGTCTATACTTTTTTCTCCCTGGCTACTTCAAAGTCCAGTAAATCATAATATTAAGGGCACGATAATTTAAGGCATACTCCTTAATTGAGGGGCATTGGGCTCTCTGGGGAGCTCCGAGGTCAAACTCCGGAGAGGATTTTTTGAATTAGCTTCATCTGGGATTCTGTCGACAAACCTAAACCGTTAAGCCAAATAGAACCCAGAAAAACCTCTCTAAACCCTACACCCTTATGAACCCCAAGCCCGTATGAACCCAAAACCCCTCTAAACCCTAAACCCTTATGAACCCTAAACCCTTAAGAACCTTGAACAATTATAGCTTATAATTAAGCCCTAAACCTTTATAATCCCTAAACCCTAAGCAGAGGGTTGACTCAGGTTTATTGGGATCTATTTTCGGGGCTGGGTTTAGGGTTTCGGGCTTAGGGTTCAGGGTTTCGGGCTCAGGGTTTAGGGTTTCGGGCTTAGGGTTCAGGGTTTCGGGCTCAGGGTTTAGGGTTTCGGGCTTAGGGTTCAGGGTTTTCGGGCTTGGGGTGTATGGTTTCGGGCTTAGGGTTCAGGGTTGTGGCTTTGGGGTTTAGGGCCAAGTTTAGGGATTAGGGTGTAGGGTTTAGGGCCAAGTTTAGGGACGAGGGTTCAGAGTAGAAGTTAGAGGAGACATAAAGCTGCGTGGGGGCTTGTTGGGTCGAGCTAACAAGGCAGCTTCCCAGAGAACCCAATACCCCTTAGTTAAGGAATATGCCTTAAATTATAGGGGCCTTAAGGTACATTCCTTAATGAAGGAGTATTGGGTTCTCTGGGTTGGACAATTACCAATTCCTTCCTGAGGGTTCCTCTTTGTAGTTATATATCATCATAAACTTCACTGTGCTCTAAGGGCCCAGTACCCTTACCCTCAAAGGACTCATATTTTTGGGCCCCAAGAACCCATTTTTTGACGCTTTTTGAGCTATTTCCATGCGAAGGGTTAGCATCTTATGATGAGCTTTGCATCCAAGATTCCCAGTTTTAGGGGTTGGGGGGATTAGAAGGTAGGATATTTAAAAAACCCTAAAGCTTAAAAATTAAACTCTGTAAAGACTAAACCCTAAACGCTGGGTTTGAGGGTTTAGGGCTTCGGGGTTTTGGGTTTAGGGTTGTTGTGAAGGGTTTAGGGTTTAGGGGTTTAGGGTTTAAGCCGTGGGGACCTCAGAACTCTCCGTTTGAGACTACAAGAGCTCTTCCTCATCACGTGGGTAGTTCTCTAAATTCAGATCCCTCTAGAGGTCCCCCAAATCGTACGGCACCCTGAAAAAAGGACCCTAAAAGGGACCCTAATTTAGAGAACTACCCTTATAGAACCCTTGTTGTACCCTTACAGAAACCCTGTAGAAA
>CAJNJA010022764.1:0-33674 GCA_905231915.1 Symbiodinium necroappetens | reverse complement strand
GGGTTTAGGATGTAGGGGTAAGGGGTTTAGGGTTTCGGGTTTAGGGGGTTAGGGTTTAGGGTTACAAAGCTCACAGATCGAGAAGCAAACACCTGCCTTGTACCCTGAAGAGACAAGCCCAACTCTTGAATCTCAAGGCCTAAGCCCAAACCCCAGGCATGCAAGCGCAGGCCAACACACCTTAAATAGAAAGCTAAACCCCAAAACCCTAAACCCTAAACCCTAAACCTCTAAACCCCTAAACCCCTAACCCCTAAACCCTAAACCCCAAATCCAAGACCTTCAAGCCCACTCTAGACTCCAAACATGTTGAGGAGTCGCGCCTGCTGAAGCCCAATGTGCGCAGCCAAGGGGACTGGCGTTCTCGGGGCTTGTGTGAGCATTCGATTCAGTAAGCAGTTATATAGATTTCAGGGTTTAGGGCTTATACGGTTTCGGGGTAGTAAGCAGTTATACAATTTCAGGGTTCAGGGTTCAGGGCTTACTGTTAGTAAGCAGTTATATAATCTCAGGGTTTAGGGTTTAGGGTTAGTAAACAGTTCTATCATTTCAGGCTTTCGATTTTATGGCAGTTTAGAAGCTGGCATCTGTACAGCCTGTGCATGTCTTGGCGTCGAGCCAGTGAACCCTAAACCCTAAACTCTAAACCCTAAACCCCTAAACCCCTAAACCTTAAACCAATGGCCCAGAACTTCTGACCTGCTGCAAGCGAAGGCGACATGCAATGGGGTCTGGCGTGCTATAACCCTAAGGCTCAAATTAGCCCAAAGGCCTTATATAATATGGACTTTGGGCCCAAAAGCCCTATACTATGAGCCCTTAGAGCCTTAGGGTAATGAAGCCCTGCGATCTTCAGTTCAGTCTTCAGCACAAAACCTTGAATTTTCGGTGCGGAATACAGGATTCGGGAAGTAAGCCTGGCGGGTTTAGGGTCAGGGTTTAGGGTTCAGGGTTCTAGCATCTGGTTGTGATTTTGTTTGGAGGATTTGGCTTGGGGCTTTGGGAAGTTCCAATCCTACCTTAAACTACCAAACCCTACGTTTTTGTAGGTTCGTAATATAAACCCTGATATGGAATTTATAGGGACCTTACAAAAATAGGTTTTGGTAGTTTAAGTTTAAGGTAGACATAACCTCCGGCTCGGTCTCATTCGGGAAGTGCATTACAATAAGAGTTACTCCTCAGATGCTGTTCGGCTAATGCGGAAGTTCATTTAAGAGCTACGCTTAGACGGGCTCCTTTACTTTCATGCGACTCATCTTGCATAAACTCCCCCTGAACTTGTTGCTTCCTGAGTGTCGGGCACTGATCTCTCTAGAGTTGACAAGCCCTCGAAATTCACGAAATATAGCTTGCAACCTAGTTGAGGAAGTCGGGCTAGGATTTCGGTTACGCTTACGAACTAGCGAATCTATAATGTGACATGTGAAGTGATTTGGACATTACCTGCGGGGAGCATGTCGATTACCGTTGAAGTTTCACTGCTCAGTGGCAGGACAACTACTGTGCAAATAGGGCCGGACGAAACTGTGGAGGCGTTGACGCAACGGGCACAGATTGCACTTGGAGTCGGGAAAGGGCGTCTGCTGGATTCCTCTGGAGTCGTTCTGGACCGATGTGCGAAGATCACGAATTCCCAGCTTCGGAAAGGTGACTCGCTGACCTTGCATGTATTAAGAAGAGTCCAGATTCAGTCCACTCATTATTCTTTTGCCGCCGTTCTTGGCGATGGATCCGTGGTGGCTTGGGGTGGAGCTGGCGAAGGTGGCGACTGTAGTGCTGTAAAGAAGGAGCTGAAGAATGTGCAGCAGATCCAAGCCTCTGCCTACTCTTGTGCGGCCATTCTTGACGACGGATCCGTCGTAACATGGGGTGCTGCGGAATCTGGTGGCGACAGTAGTGCTGTGCAGGGACAGCTCAAGAATGTGCAGCAGATCCAAGCCTCTGGCGGCGCTTTTGCTGCTATTCTTGGCGATGGATCGGTTGTGACCTGGGGTGATGTTGGCCTTGGTGCCGACAGCAGTGCTGTGCAGGGTCAGCTGAAGAATGTGCAGCGGATCCAAGCCAATGGCGGCGCTTTTGCTGCTATTCTTGGCGATGGATCTGTTGTGACTTGGGGTGAACCTTTCTTAGGCGGCGATAGCAGCGCTGTGCAGGGGCAGCTGAAGAATGTGCAGCAGATCCAAGCCACTGGCGCCGGTGCTTTTGCTGCCATTCTTGATGATGGAATGGTAGTGACCTGGGGGTATGAGCCCTGTGGTGGCGACAGTAGTGCTGTGAAGGACCAGCTGATGTCTGTTTGATAAATCTGTGTCTGCTTGTCGGCCGCTCGGCCGTCCAGCTTCTAGGTAGTGTCGTCAAGCTCTGGTGCATCAGTCGCAGCTGATTAGGCTCTTAATCTTTGCTCTTGACTTGAAGTCAAATGGGCGAGCCCACATTCAGGAATGTTGGACATGGGGTTCATTCCCGCCAGGCAAGCAACTTTTGATCTTCGCAACTTCGCGAGGTTGCCCTTGGCCATATCATCCTTATTAAGGGTTCAGAGGAATTGGTATCAGCATCGTCCCCGTTATTGTACCGACTATGTGTGGCATGGGATCATACCCTCCCTCAGACCTTATTCTAATTCTGAAGGTCCCTGTACGCTTATCTCCCCCAAAGCATATTCTAATCATTAAGGCCCCCGTACCTTTCCCTCCCCCCAGACCTTCTTCTGATCATGAAGGCCCCTGCATGGTTTATTGGAGTTTCCCAGCCTTCGGCCAGCAGCTAAACCCTAAGCTGGTTTAGGGTTTATTTAGGGCTTAGGGTGTAGGGTTTAGGGTTTAAAGTTTAGGGCCCTAAACCCTAAACCCTAAACCCTTCTCTGCCAACCCTAAACCCGCATGAAAACACGGAGCCCTCAACCTGAACTCTCTGATCTCAGACCCAAACAAGAAGCCCCTTAGGCCTTAAACCCCTAAACCCCTAAATCCTAAAACCCTAAACCCCTAAACCCCTAGATCCTAAACCCTAAACCCTCAACCCTAAACCCGAAGAAGAAGCCCCGAAACTACAGCACCTGAGCCCTCAAACTCGAGCTCGAAGCCTCAAAGCTAAGCCGAAGCGCTACATCCCAAACCCCGAGCTGCAGAATATAGTTGGGTTTATATACGGTTAAGGGTTTAGGGTTTAGGATTAGGGGGTTTAGGGGTTTAGGGTTTAGAGTTTAGGGGTTCAGGGGTTTAGGGTCTATAGGGTTTAGGCTTTAGGGCTTAGGGTTTAGGATTTAGGGGTTTAGGATTAGGGGGTTATAGGGTTTAGAGTTTAGGGGTTTAGGGGTTCAGGGTTCAGGGGCCTAGGCCTGATCCTGAGTAATTACCAACAGTGCTCCCTAGGGTTCCGTGCTCAGATAGACTACAGTATAGCCCCCAAGAGCTATTCGAATTATTAAGGCCCCTACAGAAAGCCCTACAACACCCTATAGGTCCTATCGAGCCTCTTCAGACTTAAATAAAGACTGTTCTATATGACTGAGGGCCCCGCCCTTCAGCCGAAAGCTTGGGCCGCGATTCCTAAAGCCTAAAACCCTAAACTCTAAACCCTAAACCCTGAACCCTAAACCCTTCAGCCTATAAACCCTGAACCCTAAACTTTAAACCCTGAACCCTGATTCCTAAACCCTAAACCCCTAAGCCCTAAACCCTAAACCCCAAAGCTAAGCCCAAGGTCGCTGCTGCGAAATCTAAGGCCCGGCCTTCAGTCGTTCATTCTTGTGTAGGGCTTCAGGGTGAACGGTTCAGGATTCAGGGTTTAGGGTTGCAGGGTTTAGGGTTTTAGGGTTTAGTGTTTAAGGTTTAGGGTTGAAGGTTTCAGGTTTAAGATTTAGGGCGTCAGCTGTCAAGTTGATGGTTTGGGCCCTGTAAGGGTCAATGCACCCAAGGGTTTCATCAACGCTTCCTTTAGCCCTAAACCCTAAACCCTAAACCCGGTTTCTTGTTGTCATGTGGGGCTTGCTTGCTATAGCATTTCTATACAGTCAGGGCTTTTTTCAGCCCAGAGGGCCCAGATGTACTGCCGATTATGGCATTATCTATAATCTCCATTGTAGTTGCTTTTTTTGGTCTACCCAAATCTATATTAAGGATCCTAAAAGGTAACCTCCAACAAGGAACTACAAAAGAGACTATAGGTAGGTCCCGAAGCCACAACAAGGATGGCCTGTTGGGACCCAGCTTCATATCGGTAGTCCATGTGGACCCTTGTGGTAGGGCTTCCAAGAAGTAATGAAAACTCCAGAAGGGGTTCCACAACAGGTTTGTGGCTTTAGGGAATTGGAGCCTACTGTTTAGATTCGATGGTTTAGTCTTTCGAGAGGTTCCCGGTGGTCCCCCTATCCCAACACGGTCCTAGGGATAACCGACGAGTTCGCAGGGCCTTCGTGGGGTTTGGGTCTGGCACGAGAGAAGGATGCAGCAAGTTGTACCCGGAATCGAGAGCTTTACCCTAACCCTAAGGCTCTAAGGACTCTATTATAGGGCTTTCGGGGCCCAAAGACCATATTATATAAGGCCTTTGGACTATTTTGAGCCTTAGGGTAAGTCTGCCCACCGGCAGATTGATCCGTCAGCGATCCTCGGCTCTACCTATAGTCTCCATTGTAGTTCCCTTTTGGGGTTCCTAAACCCTAAACCCTAAACCCATATAGATTTGGTTAAAACCAAAAAAGCGAACTACAATGGAGACTCTTAGGGTTCAGGGTTTAGGGTGTAGGGTTTAGGGTTTAGGGTTTAGGGCTTAGCGTTTAGGGTTTAGGGTTGAGGGTTCACATCGCAGATGCAAAGGTGGACGTGTCGCTGGCGTGGACGATCCACAGGTATAGTGCTCTAGAGGCGCGGCAGCGTTGGCAGGCCGATGGATCTTCAGCTGGTAGACATTCTCGCGACCGCCACTCCGGATCGAAGCGCGATTCGGCTTGGAGACGTCTGAGGTTCGTGAGCCGGCGCGTCAGTGCATCAGTCTGGACCGCGAGCACAGCCCGACAGCGATGGCTGATGGCTTAAGGTTCAGAGGTGTTCGCATATAGGTGTTAAGATTGTGTTTTTTGGGACCGTCGGGGTAGCCTTGAACCCTCAAGTATTGAGACTCCGCTCTCTCAAATTGAAAAGGTCATTCTGAGAGCCAGAGGGTTCGGGGGCTTACGGTGTTCTGGGGTGTTTAGGGTTTATAAGGGTGCGCGGGTTAGGGGTTTACCTGTACCCCTAAACCCGAAGACGAAAAACCCGAAACCCTAAACCCCTAAACCTTAAAACCTTAAACCATAAACCCTAAACCCTAAACCCCTAAACCCCAAACCCTAAACCCTATAAACCTTAACACCACAGGCTCCTGACTTATAGGGTTAAGGATCGGCGAGCTCCCGAAACCATGGCACCAGAGACGGGACATGAGGGACCACCTCCCTGCAGAACACTCTGGTGACTCTTGTTGTCGGATTTAGGATTTAGGGTTTAGGGTTTACGATTTAGGGTTCAGGGTTTAGGGATTTAGGGTTTAGGGTTTAGGATTCAGGGTTCAGGGCTTAGGGTTTGGTGTAGCCGTTTTCAAGGTTACAACTCGCAGGGGAACCCAGAGAACCCAAGACCCCTTAATTAAGGAATATGCCTTAAAGCTATAGGGGCCTTAAGATTATGGTTTAAGGTACATTCCTTAATTAAGGGGTCTTGGGTTTTCTGGGAACCTCACACCCTTCCCATCCCCAAAAGGAAGCCCTTGCACTATATTGTCCTTATACACCCAGGTGAGTGTAGATTTTGATTTAAAGGCAGCCCTTCGCCTCTTAGAAGCCTCTGTGATGGCCTTTGTTTCTTTTGGGCTCCTTAAATCTGTATGCTGCTTTAGGGTTTAGGGGGTTTAGGGTTTGGGGTTTAGGGGGTTTAGGGTTTAGGGTTTAGGGGGTTTAGGGTTTAGGGTTTAGGGTGTAGGGTCCTGTATGCTACACGCTATACCCCCCAAGCCAGTGTAATCATCAAGGCCCTTGCAGAACGCCTTGTGAGACCCCGTAAGGAAGCCTCAAAGAACCCTATATAGTCTATCTGTGAGAGGACCCACCTCCCTCCCGTCCCATACGGCTGATGATCTACATCCTGCATATACCTTAATAACGAATATACCATAGTTCCTATAGTTTACGGTCCTTATAAGGCAATGCAGGATCTATATCATCAACAGTAGTACCGCTTGTTGAGATTGGAAGCTTTGGAAGATCTGCGGCCACATCCCCAGATTTGTGTTCAGGGTCTAGGGGGTTTTGGGGCTAGGGTTTAGGGTTTAGGGCTAGGGTGTGGAGCTTACTTTAAGGCTCTAAGGACTCATATTATAGGCTATAGAAATACATCTGTGCACACATAATATATATATATATATGTGTGTGTATACATACACATGTATAAATATGGGCTTCGAGCTTGGCTTTGTGCCTCGGGTATTGGTCTGGGATTGAATAGGTGTCGAGGCCGTAAACCCTAAAATCATAAAGATGAGATGTGTTTTTTGAATAGGGTTCCATGTATCCAAAAGTATACACAGTGGCCTTTAAAGTAGTCCCTAGATATAACCCTAAACCCTAAACCCTAAATACGGTTGATGATATAGATCCTGCATTACCCATAATAAGGAGTATAATACCATAATTCCCATAGTTTAGGGTCCTTAAGGTAATGCAGGATTTATATCATGAACAGTAGGTACTTCAGGGCCAAAGTATATAATTGCCATATGAGTACATGGACCCTTACGGCCTTAAGGCCGCCAAACCGAGAACCGAGGCTCGAGGTTTCAGGTATGTGGTTTAAGTTGGTTTCATGTTTAGGTTTTAGGGTTTAGGGTTTCAGGTTTAGGGTTCAGGGTTTAGTTTAGGGTTTAGGGCCGTTTAGGGTTTAGGGGTTAGGGTTGCAAGGATTTAAGGCTTAAGGTTTAGGCTTCAAGGTTGGATAGGGTCTAGGGAATAATGCTGATAGGGCTTGAGGTTTGTATAGGGTGTAGTTCATTCTGGACAATTACAGACCTACGAAGTGTAAAGCTAGGCCTATGTCCTCGCAGTCTTGGAAGCCTGCCAAGTAGTAGGTTATCGCTCCATGAATGTATACGGTCCGCCCTATCGAGTAATGTAGGGGCTTAAATAATTACCAAGACTATTTTGGAGGGTCCTTACTATTACAATCATATCTATCTATCTATATATATACACACACACCGAATCTCTATGGTAATGATCAAGGCCCCTACATTATGCGGCTCATGGAGGATTTCCCGGAAGGTCTTTGGGTTCAGAACATGCCGCAGGTTACTCTACTCCCCCATCTGCTAGAACTGCGGTTGATGATATAAATCCTGCACTACCCATAATAAGGAACATAGATTAAGGTAATGCAGGATTTATATCATCAACAGTAGTACCGTAGCTTCATGGGCGCTACGTCTCTACTGAGACCCAGTACCAGCTGTAAGCCTTAAGGCAAATTTTGCACGATCGTCTCCGTGTGCAGCTACTTTTGTTAAGGGAGGGGGAAACCCGGTAGGCCCCTTCTTGGCTGTAAAAAGAGTAGATGTGTTGAATGGAATTACCTGGTTCCCTCTCTGTTTGTTAAGGGAGGGTAAATGCCTAAAGGGGGCCAGCGTGCATGGGTTGGGGGAAGTTTGGCGGTCATGCATGCGATCGCTCGAAGTTTCGAAACGTCCCCGCAGGCTTTCGATTTACGGCTTTGGGGCCTACTGCTGATGGATACAATGCGACATGCGACATTAGCCAGAACAAGGCATCTACCCACAGTCCCGAAGGACTTCACATACTGCTCCTGTCTTTGCACCCGGCAGGGTTCCTGTTCCTGCTTCGGGAAGGGGTGTTGTTGCAACAGCCTCCCTAAACCAGACCCTGGTTTAGAGCCAGCCCAGTAGTATAGCAGTTGGTACCGGGCCCAACGAACCCTTCATCCTTCTTGCTAAACTCGAAGAACCGGACCGGGCAAGAAGCAAAGCCATGATGCCTCAACCCAGAATTCAGTCGTCAGATACCCAGCTTGTAACAAAACAATCCCTAAACCCTAAACCCTAATAGGTGTAGGGCTACTGGCATTCAGGGTCCTGGTTTGGTCATAGGCCAGACACGGCTATGATAGACGCTTTTGGTTTGGGGTGCGTAGCAATATCCTGGTCTGAGTATGTGTCTCGCAGCTTATGAGAGAGCCTTGTCGATATCGTATAAGCCCCATACTATCAACCTTTGTCTAACCGTCAAGGCCCTCCCATGTTAACCCCAAGCCCGACTAGAATGCTTTCAAAACCTTGTTATTGTTTGAGACATAACTGCATAGAGTCCCCGTATTCTAGCCTCCATGCTGCCATGGGAGCCGGTAGCCGCGCGACCTCAAAGCAGCCGCCGGCAATCTACACGCCGAGGCTGTTTTACCGCCTGGTTTGTGGATAAATTATTGGATGCATGATTCAGGGGCCTTAGAATATAGAATAAGGGTTCTACTTTTTCAGGGTTTCGATCGGCACCCTCTACCTTATAGCCAGGATGCAGAAGCTTATACCTGCTAATTTTTCAGAACTGTCACTCTAAGCCGTCGCTTCGGGCTGCCTTGGGGATCGCGCCTTTCGGGCACAGGGGGCCCAAGCACGACGCTTTGGCGGGGCCCCCTCAAACTTCCAGTCTATAGTTTAGGGTCTGGGGTTCAGGGTTGGGGTTTGAGGCTTAGGGTATAGGGTTCAGGGTATAGGGTTGGGGTAGTGGCTTGGATTCCTCAGTTGCCGCGCCCCGCCCAAATCGCCAGAACCCAAGCAAACGACGGATCCCTACAAAGCAAAAGGTAAGGGGCAAGTACCAATCTGTTGCCGACGTTAGTTTCTTGTGGTTTGTAGTTGGTTTCATGCTATTAAGGAGCCATTAGCCGGTCTGGAAGGAGGTTCAACGCTGTTTGCGAGACCCGATTCTGAAGCCAGCGGCCCAGAACGAAAGCGGCTTTAGGGGTTCAAGGTCTGGGGTTTGAGTTTGGGGCACGTGCAGGGGCCTCAAGAATTAGATTGGGGCTATGATTCTAGAACTCTAATCGGAACCCCGAAGCAGTGTTGGAGATTACTTCGGCCGCTATTTTGCGGGTTTTGTACCCTAAACCCCAAACCCTAAACCCCTAAACCCTAAACCCCTAAAGTGTTGTTTGGCAGTTCTCTCACCGACGATGGAGTGCTGGTCATCCCAGTGCTGGGTGCTGATGTGCCAGGGCGGCAAGTGAAGGGATTCTAAACCCATCGGCTCCATAGTAGTTCCTTCTTGTGGTTTAAATTTAGGATCCTATAATAAGGTAATCCCAACAAAAAACTACTATGGAGCCTCTGGGTAAGGCATTTACGGCTTTAGGACTACTGTTTGGGGTTTAGGGTCTACAACAAGCAGGTGAGGGCCAGGGCAGCCTGTCCAGGGCTTAGGGTTCCGGGTTCACAGCCGGTTTGCGGTTTCGTCTGCACCCCCCGTCCACCTTCGGGGCATCTTCTACAGACACCTTTCGAGTGGGATGCTTTCCAGAGCCGTGTTCAGGGGATCTTTCCTTGTTCTGTCTGATTTTTGCAGGTTTCGCGGTTAGGGTTCTAAGGTCTCAAGCTCTGGGTTTATAAGGATTGAAACCTTCCTTGATGGCAGTGAT
Organism: Symbiodinium necroappetens; assembly: GCA_905231915.1. Taxonomy (NCBI): domain Eukaryota; class Dinophyceae; order Suessiales; family Symbiodiniaceae; genus Symbiodinium; species Symbiodinium necroappetens. Next base: position 23,994 of record CAJNJA010022764.1, on the reverse strand, counting down.
CTTCTACAGGATCTGAATAACAACTGCGAATGAATGAAGGCCATCACCAGCTCCTTGCAGGAGCAACGAGGATCTCCGAACCTTAAACGGCCCTAAACCCGAAAAGTGCAATGGGCCTGAAGCCAGCAGACCTCAAATCCTAATCTGATGTGACATCCAAAACCGTTTGTTAAGTCCGACTCCTACTCTGCTAAATAGGGTTTAGGGGTTTAGGGGTTAGGGTTCACGGGTTTAGGGGTTTAGGGGTTTAGGGTTCAGGGGTTCAGGGGTTTGGGGTTTAGGGTTTAGGGTTTAGGGTGCTAAACCCTAAATCCCTAAGCCCTGAATTCTTTCTAAAGCGCTAACCTGTATTGCCCTAGCGTAGAGCCCCTTGAAGCCCACACGCCTGCATGTGGTGGTCACTACACTTCAACTCAGTGTGGAAGAACAAGGAATTGCTCATGTATTCGGGGTTTAGGGATTTACGGTCTAGGGATTTAGTGCTTAGTACGCACTTAGGTTTTGGAGTTTGAGGTTATAAGGTTTGGCGTTTCGAGTTTAGGGGCAGTGTAGGGCTGAAGGGTTGAGAGTTTTGTGCGATCTTTACTCGGGCCCCTCTTTCACGGAGATGTTGCATACATGCTGCACCAGTGCCTACTTCCGGCTTTGCAGTAGAGCAGGGTAGTCGCGGGGCCTACAGATATCGTTCTATCATCTTAGTACGCAGCTGGGTAGATTTGGACCCTGGTTTAGAATCCACTCAACGACTGGACGATCAATTTAGACTGTTTAGCCGCTCCACGCGAAACAAAATACGACCAGAACCCTTAATCAGCCCCGATGCTCCCAAGTAGTTCGCAGGCGTTTTGAAATGATGTGCCTCCAGTATGTGGGGGAGTAGCGGAATCCCTCGACCCCACAGACAAATCCCAAACTACAATGCCTGAAATCAACTCCGAAATCTACGCGAATCCAAGCCACCAGTCGTCAAATTTAACCTACTCCTACATGTATCCTATACCCACATAGCTTGCACCTAAACCCTGAACCCTAAACCCTAAACCCTACCCAAAGGTGCTTCTTGCAAGCAGGGGAAGATGTTTAGATGCGCTGCTTTGGGGATTCTCAGAGAGGTGCTCCGCGTTCGTCGCGAGATGAGATCCGCGATGGCATCGCAGCACAGCCGCACAGCAGAACCCACCCGAGGGTCCTGGGTATCTTTTGTTAAGGTTTAGGGTTTAGGGGTTTGGGTTTAGGGTTCAGGGTTTAGCGTTTTGGGGGATTTTGGAGGTGTTGGTTTAGATTTTCCGATTTCGGGAGAGGGGGGAGGGGGTGTATGGGTTGCTTCAGTAAAGCCGTATACCAAGCCCTTATGTTTCGAATTGCTAAAGAACCCTTACAGGTAACGTAGAGGCCTAACTACGTACCTATTCCTTCTCACGGTTCCTGTTAAGGCCCCTATACTTCATGGACCTGCGTTTGTTTTACTGACAGGACGCGCCCCCAACAATCTAATTAAACATGGTTCTTATTTAAGGGGATTGGCAATTATTCAGGTTTCTGACTATGTGTCTTCCTTTCTTGTTCAGGGTTGAGGGTTTACGCGCCTTTTGCGGAATACTTTGTTCCGTGCAAACCGGGTCTAGTCACAAAATACGTTAAGTTAACACAGGGAAGGAACTAGTCGAGAGAATTGAATAATTAATGAGTAGCCGTCTGCCAGCCAAAACTCTCTCTCTCTATATATATATATATACATATTTATATCCATACATACATACACACACACACACACGCACCTATACGGTCATGTACACCACAACCGTATTGCGATCATCAGCGCGGCACCCTGATACTACATATTGGAAGTGTCTTTTCCGAAGCCCTGTTTTGCCTTTCTTGCCTTGCCTCCTTGACTGCAAGATGTTTAAGAAACTTCGTGAAGAAACCCTGGAAAGAACGGTAGCACTCAATCTAATATGCACAGGGCAGCATGAAGATTCAAGAATCCTATTCTTTAGGGTTTGGTATACAATAATTGCAGTACATAAGCTTACCCCAACACCCTTTAAGGATCAACTCCGAGACTTTCTGCAACACTGCAAGATGCTGCGGTACCCAGGTTTCCTGAGTTCCAGACAGGCCCGCTCCAGCAGGGGTTCAGCAATTGAAGAATCGGTGTCTCGGGTTCAGTGGTTTGGGGTTCAGGGTTGCTTTTTGGGTTTGGGTTTAGGTTTAGGTGCAGGATGTAGAAGTTGATTTCTTGGTGGCAAAAAAACTTTCAGGATCTCGCTGCGAAGCATCACCATCCCGTCTGTTCTTGCAACTCAGCTTTCTGGGTTTAAACAAACCCAAGATGTCGGTAGAGTGTCGCATCCTGCTCATCGCGGAGACTTTCGAGGATGGCTTCCAAATCGACGGGCCCGGCTCCCTAAAACCCTTGACACTCCGAAATTTTGCAGGAAAAAGCCGCAGCCGCAATCTTCAGCCTCAAATTATGCTTACAACCCACATGGGTAGTTTTCTAAATCTGGATCCCTGTCAGGATCCCTTTGATAAGGATGCCATACTATATTGGGGGGGGGACCCTAATTTATAGAGAACTACCCACATCCTAAATCCTACAGACCCCCTTAGGGCCCTAATCGTAGAAGCCTCGGGACGCCACCCCTAGCACCACTGAATTCGCAGGGCTGTTTTACTTCAAGCTCACCACGAAGCCCCGAGGCCCCCCAAGGGCTCCGGGTCCTAAACCTAAAGCCGAAACCCCAAACTCTACACTCCAGAAACCATCTAAAAACCGTAAAACCCTAAGCCCAAAACCCGACACTCCAAGCCTGAAGCCCTTAACCCCAAGCCCTGCACTCATGAACCCTAAAACCCCTAGACCCTGGCAGCCCTAAACGGCAAACCTTGAACCCTAAACCCTAACCCCTAAACCCTATCCTTAAAAACCCGAAACCCGAAACTCTAAACCCTAAACCTAAACCCTAAACCCTAAACCCTAAACCCTAACCCTGAACCCGAAACCCTAACCCCCTTAAACCCAAAACCCTAAAGTCAGGTGCAAAGCGCTTCGTTCTGGGAAGCTTCGGGGCACTGGGTCCTTGGTCTGCAAGCTGCAGACCTGCCGGTAGTTCTCTAAAGGATCCCTTCTTTGGTCACCAGAATGGTTCAGGATTTAGGGTTTAGGAATTTAGGGTTTATAGGGTTTTAGGTCCCCGAAATAGTACTGATGGACCCGAGAAGGGACCCTCACTTAGAGAACGACCCGCTTAGGCGGTTTTGGGGGGTTTGGGGGGTTTAGGGTTTAGGGCTGCAGGGTTTTAGGGGTTTAGGGTTGAGTGTTGCAAGGATCTAGGGGTTGAGGGTCTAGGATTGCAAGGCTTTGGGGGTTTAGGGTTAAGGGTTTGCAGCGCTCTAGGGGCTGAGGGTTTAGGGCTGCAAGGGCTTAGGGCTCAGGGTTGCAAGGGTTTAGGGGCTTAGAGTTTAGGGGTTTAGGGCTTAGGGTTTAAGGGCTTAGGGGTTTATGGTTGCAAGGGTTATGAGAGTGCTATACTGCCAGGTCGCAGTTCGTGAAAGCCAAAAATCTTGCTTGGTATGTTCATTTGTTCGCCGTGACGGGATGTAGACGGTCTCATAAGGGTAACAGATAACCATGGGTTTTGTAAAGGGCCCTGGGGCCCTGGGGTGTCAGGGTCATGGTTGAGGGTTCGGGCTTTGCGGATGGGGTTTCGGTCTTCCTTTGTATGAGCTCTTGGTCGAAAAGGCTCAGTGGCTTGAGGTTTGGGATGCGTTCATGAGACCGATGCTGAGGGAGCTCAGATCATGCTAGAAACGTAAAGTCAACATTCACACTTAACCATCAATGGTGACCAGGTGAACCTTTGAGGAATTTACCCGCAACCCCTCAGCCCGAAAGCCTCGGAAAAAAACGCCCTGAACCTTCCCGGGACCGCCTCCGCTTTGCTTCTGTGAGCTCAGGAAACCCATCCTCGTTTCATCATCCCGTTGTGCGGAGCTGTCGGTTGCGAGCTCGGGGTTTGGATGTAGGGTTTACCCTGAGATGCCCAGACCTGTTTTGTACTGCACACATATATATATATATACTTGGCGTTCGTCTGCTGGTTGACGCTTAGGACTTTAACTGCTTGGGTTTCTCTATGAACTAAAAAAAGCTAACAGTTTAACTTGTAATAATCTATTTAAATATGCTACGAAAGTAGGCTATGGTAGTTGAAGTTGGGGCTTGGACGTGGTGTGTCTCTTGGACGGAGTTAACATACCTGCATGGGGTTCAGGATTTAGGGGGTTTTGGGGGAGGTTTAGCAATTTAGGGGCTGGAAAGAGCGGAACCCCATCTCTTGGGGCCGGATCAATGGAGGGATTTAGCGTATTTTTTTTACTAGTCAGGGGTCTGCGCCGTAGCGAAGATTCCGGAAGTGAAAGTCAGTGAAAGTCAAAGAAACATCTCCAAAGCCCAACCCGTCTTTCAAGCGCCTAATTAAGCCCCAAAACGGAAGCCCAAACCTGAACTTAAGTCCAAGCTCACTAGAAATCCCCGCCATAATGATGCCTTCTCCAAGCCTCGTTAGGCTGCGAAACGAGAATCAATCCTGCTGCCAGGCCTCATAAAGCCCCAGCTCTCTCCCCCAAGCTCACGGAGGATCTACCTTAAAGTACCGAAACCTACTTTTTTGTAGGGTCCCTATAAATTCCATACTGGGGTTTATACTAAGAACCTACAGTAGGGTTTGGTAGTTTAAGGTAGACATCAGCCCCGAAAAAACCCAAATCGTGTACACTCTTGCGAGCATTCGTGCCGGGGGCTACTTCCAACAGACTTTGACACCTGGGCAAAACCCTGAATCTCTAAAGCAACAATCGCCCAGAAGTACAGCAACACGAAGCGATTTCAGCACAAAGCGGCAGCACATCCCTAAACCCTAAACCCTGCACCCGGCTAAACCCTAAAATGTCCGGAAGCCGTAACACTACCCATAGGCTCCATAGTGGTTTGTATGTAGGATCCTATAGCTATAAGGCAATCTCATGGGTAGGCATCCAGACACTGGCATCGTCCGTGAGTATGGCTTCAGCTTCTCAGTTCCTGCCAGGTAACGTAAAAAAGGGCCCTGATACTTAGAATAGGACGGTTTTAGGGTTTAGGGTCTAGGGTTCCATTGAAGGGCTACTATAAGGGTTGTTTTCCTTGAGGCTGCTATATTAAGTCCGAGATGTCGAGCTTCAGGGCCGTGCATGGGCTGGCGGCTTTGCGGCCCGCGCGGGCAGTCGGATCTGTGCGGGGCAAACACGAACGACCGAACGGGCGGCCCGAAGGAGAAGTTGGGCTCAGGGCATTCCTCGAAGATGTTGTCTTCGGCATCGATGCTAATCAGTATTACGTTAAATCTTCATGGGGCCAGATCTGGAACTCGGGCAAGGCTGCTTCTGATGTTCTTGGACAGCGCGAGGCCGCGGGCAAGAGCACCGTGGTGCAAACTGCGAGCTTCGGGCCTGAAGGCCAATATTATCTGCAATTCCCTGATACGACGTATTGGACTATCCAGGATCCAACGCTGTTTGAGCTTGTCGAGCAGCACCACACGCAGTTCGTCAGCTTTGGCCCCAAGGGGGCTACCTTCGTTATGCTAGCCAGCGGTGCATACTACTTCCGCAAGATTCCCCAAGAGCTCCAAGATGCTGTCACGGGACGGGCTCGATCCGGCAACAAGGACCACAATCGGGTGGCATCTTTGGCCTTGGGAAATGACGCTTACTTTGTGACCTTCAAAGGTGGCGGTTGGGAGTACAAAGGCATCCCAAAGTCTATGTCTGAGTGCATCGCAGACCACATCAAGCCCAACTGGCCCGACGAGGTCTTCGAACAGGTGTCCTTTTCCCAGGACTTGAGCCAGTGGTACCTGCGAACGAACAAGCGCTGGTGGTACCACTCGCCCGTCCTTCGAAAGATCGAGGACGAGTACAAGCCTGCCTCACTGCAGGTGGATAAAACTGGTCACTGATGGCCGCTGGTCATGACGGTGATTATGACGAAGCAAGACAGAGACTATGACGACGAAGACGATTATGATGACGTTAATGATGTCACTTCTTGACAGTAGAACTTTTTAGAATGCCCGGCAGCCAACATGCAAGGCTTGCCTTAATCTGAGAAAAGCCAGGACAATTTCATTGCGTCTCGTTTCATCTATTTCCACGAGCGGCGTCTTAGTGATATGTTCGACACACCCTGCAATGCAGTGTCCCATCTTTCAGAGTTTCGGGGTTCCGCAGCAAACCTTCTAGTGCAGGCGAGCCAAATTCACGCCACATCCTCCTTCATGCCCAGATGTCCTAGCGAAACCCAGTTTTTCGCCCACCTGGTGCCGTGAGATGCGGTGCCAATGTCAGGAGTATGTTAAGCTAGTCGTGCCGGTATAGACAGCGATTTGGGACGAAGAAATCGTTACGTTAGTTCGAGCATCACATGGCTTCATATAGAGAATCCTTTCGTAGCCTTGGGACCAAATGCGTTGTTGAGCATCCCGCTAGTCTCGGCATCATACTTATACTAGCATATTCAATAGTATACTATGATATGGTATGTAATTTTAAATTAACACATACCTTGAACATACCTGTCACTCGAGGCTTCGCTGCTTTCAGGAGGCCTTGGGCGTCTTTCGACAGTACTTGCAGCTTGGTCGACATGAGAGCGCTCACTGCCCTACTCCCTCAGCCCTAACCCCTCCCCAAACCCTAAGCCCCTCCAACCCTAAAGCCCTAAACCCTGAAACTGAAAACCCTGAAAACCTTGAGCATTGAGCCCCAATTCTAATGTAGGACCCTTGAGGCAGCGTTCTCCGCACGGAAAGCAGAAGAAGCTGGAACTGCTTTGGGATCGCACTCCGGCTGAACAAAACCGCAAGTTTTAGGGTTTTAGCAGTGAGGTGTAGGGGTTAGGTTCCGAGTTTATGATGCAAGGTTTAAGATTTAGGGATTAATTAGGGTTTGGGTTCGGGGTTGATTTAGGGTTTGTGATTCAGGGTTAAGGGGTTTAGGGTTTAGAGTTGTTGGATTTCGGTCTAGAGTTTAGCCAGCGCCATAGTAACCAAAATGATTTTGAGTTCTGTTGCTGCCAAATTTCTATAGCAGAAGTCCAGCAATCATACTCGCAGTGGCAAGCAACAGCAATAGCAGCAATAGCAAGAACAAGAGCAAGCGCCATCGCGATCGCGATCGCAACAGCAATAGCAGCATCAATAGCAGTAGAAGTAAGGCCCCGAAGACGTACCGATTCACAAATCAAGTCCTCTATGAACAATCCAGTAAACGCTATCTGCTTTCCTTGTCATGCCAGAACATACCTGAATAGTATATTTAACTATAACGTATTATCCACGTGTGAGTTTTTGAAGAAGAACTCAGGATCCAGCGGATCCTGGAAAGCAAACTCCGGGCCAGGAAGTAAGCTGAAAGCGCGGTTTAGGTTTATTTAGGGTTCAGGGTTGAGAGTTGTGATCGCTTTTGGGGGCACCGCAAGCGTGGAGGCATTGTATTACTCAGGAGTCCACTGTCGCAGTAAGAGGAGCAGGAATGAGAGTAGTAAGTCAGCACGCAGTATAGCAGTAGAAAAATAGGTCATGGCAGTGGTATGCACTGGTAATGGAAATACAATGAGTGGAGTTGTTGTACATACTGAGCACCAGTGCGCCAAAAAGGCACACAGGACGCATGACCCCTTGCCACTGTTCCTGAGCCTGCACCTTCGACTGATGCAGCATTTGTGGAAGACAAACCGTCAAAAGCTATGCTGCAGTTTGCTGGCGAGGCTTGGCTCAAAGGCGGTCATTCTCTCGTGCTAGACTCGAGTGCAGAGTGTTAAGACGATGTCAAAATTGCAGCTATGCGCCATGCTGGCACACCACTGTGCCTTGCTGGAAGAGGAGGCAAGACGGTTGTGCTGCCGGCGAGCCTTCGCAACAAGCGCTGGAAGCCTCCGCTCGCTTCTGCTCTACGAGGATGCACTTCCATAGCTCATGTCCTGAGGACCATACCGGGTGTTGCATGGCCTGCATGACTCAGCATGCATGTGACGTCTTGATCTACTTGATGTCGGTTACCCAAAGCTGCAGACCAACAACAATTGCCCCATGACCCCGCAACAGGCGGGGAGCTGCACGCAAGGGTCAAACCCCTGCTGGACAGGGCAACAAGTCGGCCGACTTTTTGCCCTGTCCAGCAGGGGTTAAGCCTACAGAGGCAGCCCGAGGCTGGGACTCATGGCTTTCTGCGCTGTAGAGAGCCATGAGTCCCGGCTGTAGAAGAGCTTGGCTTTGGAAAAAGCCCCGAGTCTACAAGCGTTGTTGGCGGAGGCATTGCCCAGTCCAAGTCTGCTGCGCTGCCAGATCCACAAACGAGAGGCAAAGCCCGGTCAGGCGGCCCTGCGCAGCTGATGACAGCTGCTACTGTGGCATTATCTTCGTGTCGGTAGGCCCGCGCCTATTATCTAGCGCTGCTCTGCAGACACCTGAGCTGCGGGTTTTTTTAGTGGAGTTGCTCAAAGGTGGCTTGTCGCCTCCGTTGAGACAATGCCATGCTGTCATGCGGTAGTTCCTCACGATCATTGGTGACGATGGATCTCGTAGTACGGCAGATGACGTAGTCGAAAGAAGAAAGTTTGTGGATCTGGTTGCGTGGCAGATGTTTTAGACTCCGCTAGCAAGACTTGTAGGCGTGGCATTTTCCAAAGCCATGCGCTTCCCCGTCGGGACCCATGGCCGCTACACCAGTCAGGCCGGTCCCGGGTATACCTTTAGGCACCCAGGAAGGAACAAGACCTGATTACCATGAGAATGCCGAACTCTGACCAGCAGCTGAAGAATCACGACGGCGCTTGGCGCAGTTTCATCAACACGTCAGAGTCGGCGCCAGTTCCTGCGTCCATGCAATCTTCAGGTAGACATGGCATCTGAAATGTTGCCGTCACTTTTGGCACAAGTTCGGTCATATTCGGTCCATTGGACAATGGATAGAATGAACCAATCCGTGGGCCGACCCGGCCCTGCATGCATCGTGACTGGCAAAAAAATGCTGGTAGTGAGTTTTCAATTATTCTTGCCGGAAGTGTCTGGCGTCAGGGGGCACTTGTGGGTCGACCACGGTCTTGCATCACTGATCGTTGAGGAGATGAAACTTGTAGAAAATTTGCCGCGGAGCCGCAAAAGCACCTGGCACTGCCTTTTGCTGAGACGGCAGCTACAACTCCTCTCAGGCATGCAGCGAGTGTTGTTGGGCACGGATCGAGACTGCCAATCTTTGTCCCGCCCTTACAAAGCTTGTCTTTGCTTGTAGTTCAAACTAGCTGGAGATTCTCCCTTAGACTAGGTGTTGGCAGGGTTGTGACAAGGCCTTGTCTCAGTTCTCTCTCGAATGCATGGCAGCACTCCAGGCACAGATCGCTGGAGTTGCCGCATCCCAGCTTGCCCGCGTTTTGCAGAAGCACGGCGAAAGGCGCGTCACTGACCGTGTGGGTCAAGTGTGTGTGACTTCTCTTGGTGACGCCTTCAGGCATCGAAGGCGTCGAGCTGTCAACACCGAGGTCCGCAGTGTTTTCCAGAACACTTGAGGGCTTTCCCACATCTATTTCTTTTCTGACCTCAGCATCTGACCTGCATCTATGACTATGACAGTCAGCCACAAGGCCAAGCAAGTGGCGGCATCTGTCGACGCCTCCATCTGGGCCCTCGGCATGATCTGCGAGCACCAGGAGAGATGCAGATGGTCTGTCGGATGTTGGGAGAGGTCCTAGCGGCTAGCGTCCTAGCAGCGCGCAAAGGGTCCATTCGGGTCCGTGTTGTTCTGGAATTTTCGTGGTGATTCCTGGAGTTCTTCTGCACCTTTGGAGCTGCTGCGCTTTTAAGTATGTTGTTGAAGGAGAAGAACGTCGGAGGCGACTCTACTGGGGCCTGGCAGATGTGGCTGTCCGGTGCCAAGCGGACGGGACTCGGCCTGGATTCGGCCGCTTTGCAAGCTGCCCCTTTTTAGGTCTCACATGCCTCCGCGCTACGACAAGGAGATTGGCCAGAAGGCAGATTCTGATTTTGGACTCCGACTCCGCAGCCGACTTCGCAGAGCTTTCAGGCCAGCGCGCAGCTCCTTGAGCTCGTGGTCAAAAACCACCCGGCCTTGGTCCCTAGTTGGTAGGTCCCTAGGCTGTGGTGTTAAAGGCCATTCGGCGTGGACACCGAGGTAGTGACGGCGCCTGAGCAGCTGCCCAGAGCACGACTCTTGGAGTCGGAAAAGAGCCAGGAGAGAGAGTTATCCGGGCCTCATAAAGCGCTTCCCGAACGAGGTTCTCGCGATTTTTGCAGACGTCTACAAGCTCGGGACTCATGCGGTCCCTGTGTAGCAAACTCTTACTTCGTGTTCCTGCATGGGACTGCGTGCCTAGCATGCGACCCAGGTCCAAGAACTCGAATTCCGTTCTAGACAAGGACCGCCCGGCTCTGGACCGTTCAGAAAACCAGGCGTTTGCCGCTCGAAAGGAAATGGCGTCTGCAGTGGCGCGAGCTGGGGAGGGGCACGGCTCCCGATCTTATGCTAAAACTTGTGCTTCATTCCTCCGGGGTGCATAGAGAGATGCTTTGCTACCCAAAACAGTGGCGCGCCATGAGATCCTGGGGTTATTGTGTTCAGTGTAAGCGGATTCGTACATTAGCTGTCGGCGAGGCGCGTGTGGCAGGCAAGCAGTGCACGATGGTTCCACGGCTCCTGCTGTGGCACAATAGGTGCTTCGGAGCTTGATGAATCCGCGCTCCCATTTGAGGGGGGGCGTTTTTGGGGCGGAAACCGTGATCGACCACTGGATAAGTCTTCCGCTAGTTTGAGTCGGTGAGGCTTTTCTGTGCTCCGAGGTCGGTGAAGGGCCTGGCGGCAAATCTCCCAGAAAGGCCAATGATGCAACATCCGTGTAGTCGCTTGCCTCTGCTCGACATACTTAGTGATGAGTTAAGGCTTCTAGTATCATTCCTGGGCTGTGACTGTCTGGCACAGAGGCAGCGAGGATGCGCAGGCTTTTCATGCAGTTTCGCTTCAACTCTCTACCGCCGCGGTGGGCCCGAGAGTTTTTGTAGTTTGCCAAAGCCCTTTCCCATTGAAGATTATTCCGGATGCCGGCAGTTTACGTGAGAAGCTCGGCCCCAGTTGATACGCTGTGCAAATGCCATGGACCCGGCAATACTGTAGGGCACAGTAGCAATAATAATCGCACTCTACTTACTTGCGTGCGGGCATATCTGCGAGCAATAACATGACTGGTGATAGCCACGTTCCGATTGCTGTCTTGTTGTTGGTATCTTTTTTTAACATCAAAGCTACTGGCTACTGCAAAACTGAATTGCTTGTATATTCGATGTGAGTGCCATTAGCGCCACAGTCACTATATTGTATTCCGTCGATGTTCTATGTCGCTTTTGTCACTATATTGTATTCCGTCGATGTTCTAGTCATCAGCAGCAGCGGTGGCAGTAGCAGCAGCAATAGCAAGAGCAACAGCAATAACAGCAACAGCAAGATCTGTGACGACCATCTTTCGTTTAGTATTTTACCTTGAGCATCGCTGACGAGTCAGGATGTGCTCTGCTGCTCCTGACCCTGACCCAACACACATCTGATGCAACTAGATATCTGCCGGTGCCGGTCTCAGCTCTTGGGAGTTGCAACCTGGGCTTCAGAGGAGGGGTGTTTGAGCTAGACCAGTAGAAAGGGAATCAGGGGGGGCTCCGGGACTACGGGGCTTTCAGGGTTTCGAGCGTGGAGTGAAGCCCCGCCAGACTCAGGCGTTGACAGGAGACGTTCTGCAACCACCAGCCACCCCTTCATAATATACCATAATACACCATAATATACCATAATATACCATAATATACCATAAGATACTATAATATACTAGAATATACTATAATATACTATAATGTACTACATCTTGTTTCGACCGGTTTGCTTGCTCCGAAGCCTGTGATGCAGGTGCTGAATCCGCTGGGCAACGACGAGTTTGTTCCAGAAAGGCTCGGGCCGTAGATTTGTTCTGCTCCTGCAAGCTTCTTCGATGCTGAGACACCAAAACTTGGCGACATGTATGGTGGCACAGCTGTCACTGACAGGCATTCATTCGAATGGCTACCTTGCAATGCGGAGCTTGTGCATTGCGGCCAAGACTATTTTTACGAGGCATGCACTGCACCATCTTGACGAGAAGTGGGCAGTGTCCCGCTCGGAGGTGTACAAGCAGTTCCAAACGGCAAACGAGATCATCGTGGCTTGGATGCAGGGGTGTTGTATGGCATGGAACTTCACTGGGATATTAAGTTTCAACTGCTACAGGTGCGATGTTAAGCAATCTTTAAGACTCCGACGGGTGAGCATATGCCCGCCAAAGCTGGCCATCAACTACTTGGGATCTGTTCTCAGCCACGATGGTCTACCAGGGCGTGAACTTGGTCGGAGAATCGGGATGCCAAAGCAGGATCTTCTTGAACTCAAAGTTTGGAAGCATTCTTCGTTATGGCGCGACCGGAAGGTTCAAACCAATAAAGTATTGAGCTCTTATTGAACCGAAGCTGATGTATTCGCTGAACTGCATGTGTTTATTTGCCACGGATCGTCGGCATCGTAATGGTTTGCAGAACCGTTGCTTGCGAAGTATTTTTGACATCCCAGCTGCTTTCATTTCGAGAGTGCCCAACACGGAAGTTCTGCGCAGAGCATGCTACTCCGTTGCTAGAGACATGCTCTTGAATCTCGAAACGACCTTGCTGCTGAGATCCGCATGCGACCACCCTTTGCCCAGTTATGCGCTGAACATTGCAGCCTGCCGCAAGCATGTATGTGATAAGAGTGGGGAGGCCACGGCAATGGGTCACACTGCTAGGAACAAAGCATGTCAATTCCTTGAGAAAGCAGCCTTCAGCCTTGAGATATCCAGACTTATATAGAATCGTGCGGCATGCTGGCTTACCTGTCCATGCGTAGCCCGGCGTATGACCGACTGACTGACGGACTAACTGACTGACTGACTCACTGTGGCTTGGACTGTTTCTTGAAGCGTCGAAGCCCTGCAAACGATCTAGTTGAGCTTCCGAGTGGTTGGCGACCGAGTAAGACGCAGAAGGCTGCTTGCAAAGCTGTCTTGGATTTGCAAAGCACATGGCAGTTTCGATACAGAGGTGATGGGCTGGTGGACCGTGATCGCCGCTTGTACAAAGCAGACTCGCAAGGCCGCTCTTCGCACACTGGAGCCGACTGCCGAGCTGAGGATGCTAAGATCTTCAGTCCGACGTACGGAGAGCCCCCGAGCGTGACCATGAAAGAAGCAAGGTTGCAAGGAGTGGTGTGAGCACGTGGCAGAGCCCTCACTCCCGTGACCATCAGGACCTCATCAAGAAAGCTGCAGAACGTGGTGCGACGATCTACTACTTGTTTTGGCAGCTTGGGGGCATTAGTGGAAAACTCGAACTTCTATGCAAAGGCTCAGCGTAAATCGCCGTCATCTTGTGGACAGAATTGACGCAGAGTGTCGCCAGGCAGACTCTTCTTTCAGAGAAGATGGGTTATCCCGTGGAGGAGTCGGCTGCGGAGCTGCGCGCTTTGCATCCAAACGTGAAAACGTCGCTTGCCAGAAGTTCTCGCCACATCCTCGGGGCCGGGCCTGAATCGGGCGCTTTGCATGGGCCCAGGCTGGTCGACACGAGCAGAGATGCTGCGGGGAGCCCATGGCTGTGCAGAATGCTTCGCCAACTGCTTTTCAGTCGACGCCACAGTTTTGTTGCCGGGACAGGTCACAGTCTTGTGGTCGGCTCACATCAAGGTGACTATCTTTGCCGCTTGGCATGTTAGCTTACCTTCGTGACTTAGATTGATTGGTCTAGCAACCTTCTCGTGATAGTGAGTGGCTCTGCAGGACCGCGGCCTAGCATATGCCGGTGGAATCGACTTTGCTGGTTCACGTTTGGACTCGGCCAGGCCGTGTCTTGCAGCTAATTCTCATGGAAGGGTTCTTTAGTAGCGAAGCGTGTGCAGGCACAAGCTGCCTGACGAGGCATCGCCTGCTTAGGGATTGGGACGGAGCCCTGTCGTGCGAGCGAAAGGCAAGAACTCCATTCCCGGGCAACTTGAAGGACGGACAGCACGGATATTTTAAGCCTTGGCCACTTGCCTGAACCAGTACGCTGTAGCCGGGAGTTGGCTCTTTCCGGCTGCCACGTTGCTCAGGGAGGACGTGATGGTCAAGCTCACCGGTGAGGCGGCCGAAGACTTGGCGGCGGTCGGGGGCTGAGGTCACACTGTTGACGTACAACTTTCACCGACAGTGCCCCACGGATTTCTTGACTTGTTTGGAGATTGAAGCGCTTGTTACGAGGTGGCCGTAGAACGCTGGTGGACGTGGTGCGAGTGACATGGCCAGTGATAATGGAGTTGCATCTTGTGGTTGACAGCCCTTGAGCTGAGACTGCGACTCGCTGTTGCTGAGGCAATTTACGTTCTTTTCGTTCACCGGAAAAAAAGAAGGGCCCCAGACTCAGTTGCGCCGATGACTCTTGGGCATAGGCCTTGCGTCAAGCGCCAAGGTGCAAGAGTGAGCAGATGCCGCCATTGACATCCTTGGGAAGTCTGTCGGTAAAGCTGCTCTCCAAGGCGTTGAGACATCCCAGGAGCCAGTCAGAGTGGTACCAATGCCACTGGCCAGAGGCAGAAGGCACCGAGCAGGTCGTGTTGGAGACAGACGGGGCCTACAAAGAACAGCCAGTCATGATCCCAGAAATCTGCTGCGTCCCACGTTCAAGTTTTTGGTGTCTCTGTCTGAGGTTGAAACCATGACCGCGATAGGTCAGGCTGCGGTGTTGGATCTTGGCGCCCGCCGCGACCTGTCCAAGCGGGCCGTGCTGAAGGTCCAGGTCGTCACAAACAAAGGCCACGGGCCGAACCCGAGCCGAAAGCGACGAAAGGAGCTGATGACTTAGGCATGTCAAGAGAGCGCCCAGGGCCTGGATATGATGTATCTTTCTGGATTCCGAAACGCCTCTGTTCGTTTTTAAAGGCTGGTTGACCAACTGCTTAGCTTTAACATCTCAATGCTGATGTTGACCAGTGCTGGAAATGTACGAACATGATCTGAGGATCCAGATCCAGGTCTGCTGATTACTGTGCCTCGCATACCAGTACCAACTACTCATAGTTACATAGTTCCTGGCAAGCCATGTATCATATGTATCGTCACGGCAATGTCACTCGCGCTGCGCAGGTCACCTTTTCACCCAGCCCCCAGCAGAGACAAGCACGACTCCTTTTCAAGGAGCCAGTGCGATGTGCTGTTGTTGGGTAGAGGGCTGTTGAATAAATTCTTTTGGCCGCTGGTACCATGTTGCAGGGTTTCGCATCACAGCTGTTCCTTTGGGTCAAGTAGCTGTCACCTGTTGCCATATTGCAGAGCAAGTGTAGCGAGCGACTAAACGGTGCTGCTGCCGACGCTACCACAACGAGCACGGTTACGATTGGTGGGACCTTCGAGTAGAACTCTAAACGTACGGTGCACGTCGATTTGTCAGATGTCTTCAGTTCTCGAGTGTGATGTGTGAAGACATACACGACGAATGCGGCAGGATCGAGCGCAGAATCAAATCTCAACGTTGATCGCGCCAGGAGACTCTCCACCCGTAACACCTTGCAGGCACAAGCAGTTCCACTCAGGTCTCCGTTATGGGGCAAGAGCTGTTCCGAGGAACATGATAAGCCTTATAAGCCCACGCGCCACAACTGTCAATGCCGTCGTACATGATCACCAGCGGCTGGGGAGAATGGCCGCGCCTTATTGCCGAGCCAGAGTCGATACCGATTTCGCCATAAGCGCCCGTAAGCTCCGCTATGCCGCTCTGGTCCTCCAGATCATCGGCGACATGATTTCAGCGTCCAGCTAGTGCGAACCAACTGGACACTGGACAGTGCTGTGAACTTCGAATATTCTGACACCGTTGGTCGAGCAACGTCCGAAACCCCCAGAGCCCAGAATCTTCTCAAGCCATGCCCACCGACATTTCGTGTTCTGTTCCGCAGGAGATCTTTGTACCGTGGTCACTGGAGGGAGGAAAAGAGGGAGCAAACTACAGGAACTCGTCTCCAAAGGCTGCACCTGCGAGGCTAGGGTCTGAGCAGCTGGGCCTTTGGCGACATTTTCATGTTCATGTCGTGGGCATCGCTTGGGCTTCGCTTGCAGGGAAATGCAACGGTCGCCGGCAAGGATCCTGGCTGTAAGACTGAAGAGATGATGAAGCAGCCGCTCATCCATATTATTCAAACATGAAAGTTCGAATTTCAAAGCTGAAGATGTGGCATTTGGAGATGTTGTAGGTCGTTTGATACATTTCGCTGACTTGCAGGTATGAAGCCGAAGAGCTGCTGGGCTTGGGTTGCTTCTGTCAAGACTACTCCAAGCCTTCGCCTCAATTCAGAGTATCGGTCAGATGTTCGCTTTTGCTTTTCTTTGGGTTTCCCTTGGATGGTTCGAGGACTTTCGCAGTAGTCGACCTCCGCTCGGATTCTCCAAAGGAGGTGACCGTGGCAGGAGTGGCTTTGCTGCTTTCTTGGGACAGGGAAGCCGCAGAGCTGCTCTCCAGGAGCCAGGTTGCAGATCCAGCACTCCAAGAAAGCTGTTGCCTTGGCCGCTTCTGCAACTGGCCTTCAATAATCACGAACGCTCGCGGAGCAGCAGGGCTTCAGTCCTACTCTTACTCCTACTACTCTTACTACTGCTGCTGCTACTACTGCTACTACTGCTACTACTGCTACTACTACTACTACTACTACTACTACTCCTGCTGCTGCTGCTGCTGCTGCTGCTGCTGGCAGCAGTGGTAGCAGCGGCAGCAGCGGCACCACGAGGAGGAAGAGGAGGAGTAGGAGGAGGAAGCGGAAGAGGAAGAGGAAGCGGAGGAGGAAGAGGTGGAGGAAGAGATGAAGGAAGCGGAAGAGGAATCACAGGAGGAGGAGGCAGAAAGAGGAGGAGGGGCAGCAGCAGCAGCAGCAGCAGCAGCAGTGGCAGAGGCAGCGGTAGCAGCAGCGGAGTAGGAGTGGGAGGATTGGGAGGAGTTGGAATAGTACTCGGAGTCGTAGGGAGTAGGAGCAGTAGGAGTAAGAAGAGCAGCAGGAGCAGGAGTACCAGGAGTGGTAGGAGGAGGACAGGAGGAGGAGTGTTGGAGTTGTCGTCGTCATCGTCGTCGTTGCCGTGCTACGTGAGTGTAGTAGCATACGGCAATGCTAAGAAACAGTAGCAGTGACCATAGAGTGTTGACCGGGTTTGAACCCTCGAACTTGCCTGCATCACTTCGCTCCTTGGATCAGGCGCAGAACCAATGCCGCATGCTGCTTCAAGGCAAGGGCTGTCAGATTTTCCGCGAAATGGACACATGAAATGGCACACCTTGACCCATTCGATGGTTGATGCAGGAAACTAGCCGACGCTGTTAACAAAATTGGCACACGTGCACATGAGTTTTCTGGCCAGGAAGCAACATGTGGCTTGGAGCACAACAGGTGGTTGCTGACATATTTCAGGCTCGCACTCGTGTTTCGAAGTGCTTTCCTGTTCACAGCATCTTCGTTCGGATGTTTCGCAGGAGCATCGACAGATGATTCGCAGAGCAGAACGTAGTGTTGCCTGGTCTGCTAGAAGACGTTTTCAATTCTGTTTGGTGCCTCGAACCGATGACCATGGGGCTTAAGGTTTACATCGAGAACCAGTACTTCGGGAGCCATTTGAGCAGCAAAGATGCTTGGAACCCTTCAGTTGCTGCAAAGACTTGTCTTAGCCACCAAGCACATCCATGGTGGTAACTGACAGGTTCCCCCCAAGAGGTTAGGTTTCTAGCTACTTTCCCTCTTATGTACACTGGCTTGAGGCTGCAGGGATTGTGTCGGCTGCCTCCAAAGCCTAGCTCCTGGTTCGTCATGCGCGCCTCCGAGCAATCTCCATGGCGAACGTTGCAATCTCAAGCGCATGTCCGCGAGCGTGTACGGGCGATTCGATGGCTGGGAAGTTGACCCAATAGGAGGTGGGCACTGGGCGAGGTCAAGTTCAAGATTCCACAAAACTCACAACACCCATCCCCACCAAAAAACGTTCGCCCTCACCATCCCTCCCCGCGTCCCGCCCTCCATCCCGAATGGATATGCTCCGATCGCGAAGGCGTAGCGATGGTAGGGAAGCGGTTTGATGTCAGCAAAATAAGCCCGTCCCACCCCGAGCCGATCGTGAGTGCTTGGCTTGTGGCGAAACACCCAAATGTTCATGACCCGGAGGTTGTCACCAACTACAACCAGGACCTGAATCAAACAAGCCAGTGTCAGCAGACTATGAGCCGGTTGTAAAATGTTCGATCGATGGGGGAGTATCTTTCCAGCTGACTAATCAATGTGAGCTGCTTTTGCTTGCCTCGGTCTTCTGGCGCGCTGCGCTCATGCTTCTGCAACATGGTCGAGCATGTGTTCAGTACATGACTATCCTGCCGTAGCCAAACTGCCTTCAAGCAACACTTGTTTGATGATGTCGTCTACGTTGGTGACAAAATCTGACAAACTTCTGTGATAGGAGGCACAAGGACGGATTTCGACGGCATGTTGAAGTCTTTGCTAAATCTGATACACGATACAAGGAAGCGGCGTCTGGGCGATGTTCGGAGTTGGCCAACTCTGCCAAGAACGACCTGGCAGACCTGCTCTTCCAGAAGATCACCACGAAGGTGGAAGTGCTTTAGCACTTCTCCCAGCTGATCTTTCAACAAATCCTCGGCACAGCTTTGGACTCGAGAATCACAGATCCCCCATTTTTCCCATGCGTCGGCAGACTGCAGTTGCCGTGCCAGGCGCAGTATGGCGAGAAGTTCTCCGCCGTCATCATCATTCCGCTAGCAACAGAAGAGTCTGAGTCACTCAACCGCGCATCCAAGTAATTTAGTGAAGCCGCTCATGGAGCACCGTCCGCGTAACCTTTCCCCTCGCTCTGCCCTTTTGACAAAGGACCCAGTACCCCAACTTGCGGACTGCGCAGTGCCTCGTCGAGGCGGGCTTCGTCTGTGGCTCCAGCAGTATAGATGTATGCATATATATATATATACATACATATATATATATATATTATACATATATATGTGATTATATATACATATATATATATGTATGCATATATATATATAAATATGTACACACAAAATTTTGGTCTGTCCATCTTTCCATCAATCAATCAATCAATCTTTCTCTATCTATATCTCTCTCTCTGTCTATCTTTCTATCTGCCTACCCTCCCACTCTAGCTAGCTAGCCAGCTACCTACCTACCTATGTCTATCGACCTCTCTATCTGTCGATCTACCTCTCTGTCTATCGGTCTATCTATCTATCTATCTATCTATCTATACTTCTATGTATCTATCTATCTATCTATCTATACTTCTATCTATCTATCTATCTATCTATCTATCTTTCTACTCATCTATCTCTCTCTCTCTCTTCATCTCTATCTCTCTCTGTCTCTCTATCTCGCTATGTATCTATCTCTCTATCTCTCCATCTATTTATCTATCTGGCTATCTGTCTTTCTATCTGTCTCTCTATCTCTCTATCTATCTATCAATCAATCTATCTATTTATATATCTGCTTACATGCCTACATAGCTATCAACCCAGCTAGCTTGAGGTGTAGGTAGAAATCGACTGAGTGCTTCATTCCTTGAAATACACTTTCAGTAAATCACGTCTCCACCGAAGCTTAGAACAGCCTCCAGATGCGGGTCTTGAAAGCTGGCAGGCACTGACAAAGCTCCTCGGCAGAGCAGGCTGAAGGACAATGCCAGACTATCCCTATCCTTTCTTTTTGGCACAAGACGTCAAAAGACCGTAGGCCCTATTCCAGGATGTAGGGGGATGCACGACTTCACCAGTTCGCCTGTGAGGTTCTGGAAGACTAACAAAATCGGAGACTCATTCGCAATCAGACTGTGGCTGTCTGTCTTCCTCATGTTCTTGGAGATGCCTGCCCCCTAGGCCTAGGCCCTTCGTGAGTCCATGTGTTTCAGCGCAAGGTAGGCCATTGTCGGAGTATTTCGGCATGTACGTCCTTGCCAATGCCAAGACTGTGCTACTTGGCGGCAGAACCACATTGTACCCTTCGAGGGAGAGCGTGATGCAGCTGTGGGTGGAGGGGTTCAATGCCCGAAATGCCTGCAAAAAGCACATGAAAAACTCCGCGCAAAGCTCTCAGGGACCAATCATCTTCGGCTTTCTACGGGGTTTTCGTGCATTCGAAGCTCATTGCCATCGACTACGATACTGAAGGCAGCCTGAAGCCAACACTGGCGGTTGAAAGCCTTTTTCGGAGTTAAGAGTGCGCTTGCGTGCCTGTTCTTTTGGTTGCGAAGTCTCCCTCGACCCTGATCTCATTCAAGCTGCTTTTCCGGGGCGCCCTGCAGGTGCCGAAGCCATCGTCGGTAGTGCCAACCTGAACGACCGCTCCCTGCTTGGGGATCGCGACGCCGAGGTGAGCGTGGCCGTGAAGGGCCCCTTCGTCAAGGCCAAAGCCGAGAGCGGGTTTTCTTTCTCGTCATTGCGCATGACTTAAGGTGGTACCCTGGTATGGGGCGGGAGGTTATGTCGCGGCCTTTCGGTGTGTCATACTTTGTCGCATTCATGTCTGTATGTTATAAGGTGAGCATGACATCAATCTGCAGCTCAGTCCCTGCATCTGGAATCCCTGCGCACGTCTCGCCCTTCAGTTTTTTGTAAGGTACGTCTGAAAGAGTGCCACAGTAGGACAACTAATGCCTGGTGCGCTGCACGTGCCGATACAAAGATTAGCGTTGCGAGTCGCAGGCGATGGTCTTGAAACTGCTGGGGCCCCAGTTGCGTTGCTGATGTGTCCAGGTCTCGACACTTATGACTTACGACTTCTTGTGACAATTGATGACGCTGCGTCTGCATATGAATCAGGATTGACGCTCACACAGATTCTTCGACCTCTTTGCCAAATTTGGCCAACTCAGCCGATCTGCAAACGACTCTATCGGTCGCAGCCGAGACGTGGTGCAACGATAGCTTGAGCTCTTGCTGAGGGTCGCGAAATGCTCACGGCAGTGTGTCGAAGATCGTTGAGTGAGGAAAGAAACGCTGAGAGACTCAAGCAGATCGGCATCGACTGGAGCCAGGCCAATCCATCCAGCTAGCCATGTCTTGACAGCATGACATCATGAGATGCAAGCAATGCACACTACCACATAGACGACGCTGTCTCTTACGGCATTGCACAGACAGGGCACTCACCGACACCTGACTTTCCCCAAGAAGCTGCTGGATCAACACCCGCAGCCGCGCCGAACCAAGAACGAGCTAGCTTTGGGTCTCGAGTCTGGAGCAGCTCTGCCATCATCTTCCGCTGAGGCGCGAGGTTCATCAGCTGCCGGAGCTTGATGTCTCCGAGGCCTTCATGGTCGGCGCCGGATTCTGGATTTTAACATAGACTTGTTGAGTCCTTTGCTCCCCCCATCGGCACCTTTGGATGCTGCCGAGGAGTCCACTGGAAGATTCTTTCTGGACAGATGGAGAAGGGACTGAAGGGGCACCTGCTTCCCTGGAACACGTTCCTCTGGGGCGATGCAGGTATCTACTTGTTGCTCGGCCCCGAATACCCTGTCATATTTTCTTACTATGTGGAAACAAGCTCATCTAAACATCCCCCTTAGATCGAAGCATCTCATGGATGGCACATGCCAGGTCCTGGAAGCATTATCATCCGACGGGCGCCTGGCTGCAGCTGTCCTGAAGGCGGATGTGACCCGTGGTGTCACAAGACCTCCAGAAGTGCCTGGACACAAATACAACATCAACCGGCAGAGCGAAGGAACGTGGGTTGAGCAATGTTGAGCATGAGGGCAAGCTTCGTGAGGCAAGCTGCGGATGCTTCGCGCAGACTGTGCTGGCCCGGTGGCTGTTCCTTCGGATCGGACCGAGTCTCCCAGATTCGGCCCGTGAGCTCTCAATCATCGAGCAGCAGCAAAAGGGCTGATGCCTGCAAGTGCCGTGCTTCCTTTTTGACACATCTTGCCTGTCGACTCCTTAGCTCTTTCCAGGCAGCAGAAGAAGCTCGAACAGATTCTCAAAGACGGCAAAGAGTCCTGAGACACGTCTGTTGTGCTGCGAAGCCATGCTCTTGTGTTTGTAGAGGTAGGTAGATCTGAATTTTCCACATCACCGTTTCACTCTAATTAGTTATGCCATTCGGAAAATGCCGGTTTATTGGCAGTTCTGGAGGGGTGCAAGCACAGTGTTGTGCGTCTGATGCAATCAGTAGAACAATCGTGCCTTGCGCCCCTGCAATCTTCCGGACATCGCTGGTGAGATGCTGTAGAGGGCGGCATCTTCTCACAGTCCAGGAGAATTGCACTTTTGATTTATGACTGTGCCTGTCCATGTTAGGACCGTGGATGGGGGGATCGAAAGAGCGGAATCTGGATGTGAATTGAAGCTTGAAAGCAGTACACTCGGAGTTTTGTTGCACTTGCTGATTATCTTTTGTGCTACCGGCTCGAGTTCTGCTTCAAGGCACGCTTTGTGTTGTTCACCGTGCTAATGTCTCAGCTGTCGTGCGGGTATCTCAAAGGAACTGTTCCTGAGCTTGCCTTGACGTGATCTCAAGGCCGAGCCCATGGGAGAGTTCGCCCAGTGCCTTGTCGTAGAAATTATTGATCTCCCAGGTCTCCGCAGTGTTGGCACATCTCTGAGACAAATGCCCCCCGGACGAAAGAATCCAAGGCTGGACAAGTTCCTGACGCAGGAAAAGTCCAGCTCTTCATCGTCCAGCAGTATTCTGCCGACTCCTGTCTCGCCTGCCTGGTTCGACCCAGAGGCCAAATCCTGGTATGGCCGCTGCCTTAAAATGCTTCCATGTGTCTGTTACAGCGAGGAGGCGCCTGGCGCCTTACTTCGATCCGTGGGTCTCCAGGCCAGCAGGACATCGTGGGCCTCTCCCGAAAGGACAAGCAGAGCCTTGTTCCTTGCGCACTGCTTTGCAATCTGGCAGCAGACAGTCCGCGCTCCCACGAAACCGAGGGCAGGGCCTTTCAGTGCGCCGTAGAGTTGGTTTTGGTGCTGTCATGTCCGAGGCCAGTATGCCCCCACCGGCCGTTCTCGGTGCCGTCGCTGTGGGGAGGACATCGAGAAGGGCGTGCCCGGCCCGCATCGAATCGAGTCGCCGGCTTCACCACACCACCAGAGCCCAGTCCGATACTGGAAACATGTTTGGCCCAGGCGCTGAGACTGGGCTACCCGTTCCGATGGCGGCAGCACGGCGGAATTCTGCATGGGGAGCTGTGCAGTAAAACAGGATGGAGTTGGCAAAAGCCCAGTTCGCGAGCCTCGTTTTAAGGCAGGCCGACGATGCATACACACTCTACCTTCACCCAGAGTGCTACGAGTCGTCGGTCTTTGGCATCAAGGACGCAGCAGACTTCTAATGTTTCGTGAGTATCATCAGATGCACAACGTATGCTGTCGCATTCGTTTCAGTGGATTTTTGCCAGGAGAAGGAGTTGCGCAGTAAAATCTTCGGGTATGAGGCGTTGAACAACACCGAGCGCCAGCGCCTATGGAAGGCCTCATCTTGACTTTGCTGGTCGGAGCTTTAAGACACACTAACGTTTCAGTACCGGATTTTACATTGTTAGTCTGTTTCTGCATGCACTACAAGAAGACTAATGCATACACATACATACTGCCATGCATACATACATAATCATACGTACATACATACACTATGTATACATCCTGTACATGCACATATTTGCTACCCCCCCTCATGTACCTACCTTTTTGTGTTCTTTAAATGCATTTTTCCTTGTCAACCCCTTGCGAAGGCTTTAAAACACATCAATACAGGACATGAAGTAATGTAGAAGTGTGGAGCTAGCTAGGAATG
>CAJNJA010022753.1:13608-33678 GCA_905231915.1 Symbiodinium necroappetens | reverse complement strand
ACTCCAGGCCCTAAGCCCCTAACCCTGAACCTTAACCTTAAATCCTAAACTGTTGTCTCCGTCCTTTACAAAGTGCTGTCGTTTCGAGTTTGCTGTCTTGTTCGAAATTCACTCAACATCTTGATTGGTTTATTGCTGTTTGGGGTCTTCGCTGGTGTAATTCATATCGTGGCCGCGGATTCGTGATGACCGATTGATATAAACACGGTCACCGACGGCAGCAGTAGCGTCAATGATATGCACAACGTGTGGGCAATGCGTGTCGAGACGCTGCTGCAAGGGTTCCCGCAGCTTGGAATGCTGGGTCGGGCGGTGAAGATGATGGGATCTCGCGGTCTTTTTCTCGCGAGAGCGGGGGGCATCGTCAGCTCGGGGGCAGGAACCTACCTCCAAGAGTCAGAGATTGAGAAAATGTGTGTGTCTACATTCCCTGGAACTGCGCACCAAAGCTGCATAGCTGTGCCAGAGACCCAAAACCGATCACAGACCCTAGGAGGCTCCGGTTTCTACGCAGACGATGTACTCGGGGTAGACGGCCGCACCGTCAAAGACCACAAACTCACGATGAAACTGCTGGCCATGCGGATGGCCCTTCATGGCGCCGGGATTGGCAATCACGGAACAATGGCCCTCCGGATCTGGCTTCCTCGTCAGGGCCAGTCTAAAGTAGCGGTGTAGTCGTCATAGACGCGGTAAGTAGTAGCAAAAGCACTGGCGGTTCTAGTTGTGACTTAGCAGTCGACGTCATCAATGGAAGTCATTGCCGTCGTGGTTCTTGGTAGTGGTAGCCGTGGTGCTGGGAGTGAGCGCATTCGGGGCATACTGTTGCGATGTTGCCCCTGGCGAGTCAAACTTTCAAACCGTCTGTCGTGCTGGGCGTCTTGAACTGGCAGCTGCTTCACGATGTAGCGGAATGCAACTAAATTGCCCGGAGTCTTCTCTCTTCTCTCTCCCACTCTGCCGTTGCATCCAGAGGGTCTAGCAGCCCGAAGTCTTGCGATTTGCAGCTGGGCCGGAAGCATTGAAAGGTCGCAGTTTTCGGATCTTTGGGTTGCGGTTTCCCCGTTAAACTTTTGGGACTTGCAGCAGAGGCTCTCGACCAGATCCTGGTAGGACTTGAGGTTTCTCAAGCTCCGCAAGGACCTCCTGGGTTTGGGAATCTCGGAACCTATAACCATAACCTAAGCAACAAACAGCAAAAGACGCTCTCTTAAATTAAAGTGGCTCCTGGATAGAAGGCATGTCAATTACGATTTATCCGTCTCAAAGTAACCCTGAACCCTTAGCACGGCCCAGCTGCAATGCATCCTTTGTGTAGTAGGGTCGCCCGAGAACCACACGGCAGAACAGAAGATGGCGGGGGCCCTCCTGTCGTCTTGGAGCATGTAAGAAGAAATGGGTTTAGGGTTGCGCCGCTCACACTCGGACACCCCAGGCGATGCATGTGGTTCATGGTCTGCTGAGTGAACCCAAGATGATGCAAGCATGCTCACAACAATTGTATCAGTAGTAAAACCCTGCTAAGGGGGGACTTGTTCACGGGGGACCAGATTCTACTTTAGTCACTCCCTGTTGCCCAGTTGCGTTCCTCGACATGACAAACTAGCAGAGCGACATTTCGAGACCCCCGAACAGCCGGCGAAGCCCATGAAGTCTTAGCAGAGCACGTAAACATGCCCGAATGCCTGGTCGGAATACTGCAGGGCTTTGCAAGCCTCGTCGGAAAAATAGATGCCGGCTCCATACAGGCCTCAAGAGCTCAAACTTTCACTGCCGGGGCCTTTCTTAAGGCTTCTGCTTCAAGACCGGGGCGTTCACAACTCACATGGCCTTCTTGCCGATGCTACTGTGAATTACGTTTTGCGTTTCGGCTAGATTGGGATGTGGGGCATTGCGTGTTATTGTCATGCGGGGCTTTACAAAGGTGTCGGCTTATTATTGTGGGCTCACACATGGGTACAGTTGCGTTGGTGCCATGGTTCTATCTATCGTCCTACTTCTGGACACGATGATAACATGCGCCCACAAGCGTCACCTGAATCAGTTTGAAATGCTCTCTGCCCAGCACGGATACGAGGCAGAGCCTGTACGGAGGAAACTTCAGTTCTATGCCCCGCACCATACTCCCTGTAAGCACCGTAATATGTAGGCATTCCCAGAAGCTGTCGCCGCAGCCTTCACTCTTGGCTAGCATTCAGCTGGATCGGATCAAGGTTGCAAATCCCTCCAAAGCCCTGTAAATAACACGGCATCCCGGCCAAATAACAAGTATGCACCCCAACGCGCCACTCATCGGCTGATGCTTACTGGCCGAAGCGTCGCCTGGGCCAAGCAGTCCTGCCCTCCATTCCACACCGTCCTCTGTAGTTTAGCCTTCCCTCAATAAACATTACAAAGCACCTAGACCTGAACACTCTGAGACCCCATGGGGAGCTGATCGGTGCCTTCGAGGCGGCTCAGGTGCTCGTCGAGGCCCTCCCGGACGATGGCCTCCGCTCTGCGAGCAAAGCAAAAGCAAAGACAAAAGGACAGCTGTGCAGAATCGCAAAGTTGAGTTCGAGGGCATTTTGCATCCCCCATTTCACAATGATGCCATGATTTTCCGATAATGTCAGGCTTCTGCTCTGATGCCTTTGAGGCTTCGGGGTTCAATGCAGAGCCGAAACCCTAAACCATGGAAACTGCACACACACAAAACAAAAGAGGACAATACCAAATTCCCTCGCATAACGAGAAGCCGTGGTCTGTGCACCACATACATTATATGCGAGTAGGATGGCTCCGTGACCCTCTCATCTACAGGCACCTGCCCATTCGTCGGAAAAAGCAAAGTCAAGCGCATTCAACATGTTGCTGTGACTGCGAGAAACACTACGTGCACCGGATTGAACGGAAAAAGCAGTGTCACGGACGTCAAACCTGCCAAATAAACGACTGCGACAGCCGCACGACATATGCATACCCAGCAACTGCATATCTCAACGCGAAACAGATCCAAAGCCGCAACCTTTCCATCTGACTCCTCTGCTGTCCTAAACGAGCAACGGACGACTGTCGGTCCACTCGACGTCGTCCTTCGCGCAGATTTGAACCTGGCAGGACTGTGGCACATCTGCTTTAGATTATACGCGTCTCGTGAAACATATTGAAACATGAAGAAACAAACGGAAAGATGCATAGATGGTGAAGTGGATACATGCACAACTGCATGTGTGTGTCTGGCCGTGCGCCCCTTACAGCCCTAAACCCTGCCCAACCTCCAGCTGATGGGCTCCGCGGAGCCGAACCCGGATCACGCCGACCTGGACAGATCGGCACTGTTGGCCTTCGAGCTCAAGAGCACGGTTGTTCAATCCCAAACCCGCTCTGTTGAGTGCTGAAGTGATATGGTTCCACATAGCACAACCAAACAGAGCAGCCAAAACGAACTACAAGTGTTCAGAACTTCCCTACATAAGTCTGCTGTCTGAAGGGGCGTCTTCATCCGCCATGTCCATCCAGCGCACCTCGCGGGCTACTCTCTGCCGGGGTAGCAAGTCCCTGAACCAAACACAAAAGGAACCTGAATGACTAGGCTCGTGCTGTGGATGTAAAAATGTTAACGGAGTTTCTACAGCATCACAACAGCATTCAGGCTACCCGCTACACTGGTCCGAAAGCAAGCACCTCCTCGAAGGACTTTACGAGGCAGGCCGGCGTCAGCGCAAATCTATTCCCTTCCTCGGCACAAAAGGGGCAGGACATGAGGGCGCCGAGCTTGGCATCACCTTGTTTTGGCTGAGATTTGGAGTTTTTACTTCCGATCTTGTTCGAGACTTCGGGCTGAAAGATGTCTGGCCGTTACACCGCAAAGCACTGTTGCTGTGGAGGATCGTGGAAACATGGTTATCAGTTCTAGTTAGAGAAAGTCAACACCAGTACCAGCACAAACAACCACAGCAAGCAATACCAACGAAAAAACCATGCGAAGCAGAAGGACTGCGACAAGAGCACAGTAATTGTAGTCATGATGCCAAACCGCACAGACACCCCTCCTACTGCAAGAACACAACAGCAGTGCAGGCTTCTTGGGACTGCTACCTGCTACAGGTTGATGCATATCTGAAGTCCTCCCAGCTGCATCATCAATAAATGGCTCCCAGTGCGACTCCTGGGCTGGGTGCTCAGGCACCATGCTGCCCAGACTGCAAACAGCAAAACAAGCTGCTAAACGAAAGACGCATTGTCCTTTGCATCTGCTGCTGAAATTAGTTGTTTGCTGTTGTCGCCGTCGTCGTTCTCGCCTAGATGGCGGTAGCATCGTTTCAACCACGACTCAGTGACAACGGCTTGCACGTCAATACTTGAAAGACTCGAGGCGGCCTGCAGTGCCGTTCTTCGAGGGACATTCTGCACCAGCTCAGGCTCCTCCTCGAAATGGCGGCCGAGAATCTGGAGCATCGGGCGTTCTTGCATAGACAGTCCCCTGCCACGGGGCATCTTCGCACCACATTGATTCGGTGTCCCACATGAGAAACTGCAGTGCAACAAAAGGCTGCAAAAAGGTGGCCACTGCTGAATTGCTTATAAAGGTCTTTGTTGTGAGCACAGCTTCTTGCTCCGCAGCTTTACAGGCAAGAAGCTAAAGCAGGCACATGTCAAACTTTAAGACTCGACTCGCGCCAAAAGTTTCCGCTCTTAAAATCCCACAGATTGCATTCTTCACATCTGCCGGTGCTCCATGAAGAGCTGCCCAGCTCCAGTGGCTTGGACATCAGTTTTTCTACAACAGAACTGTTTGTGTCCCTTTGTGCCTCACCTATTTGTGGCTGAATCTGTGGCCAGACATTGGGGTTAAGAACTCAACGCAACCAAAAATTCTGTTGACAAGCCAAAGCCGCCCCGCCAAGGACGTGAGGTTCCCAAATTTTGCCCTAAAGGCCAAATGCTTCACTGCTTGGTGGTTGCGCCTGCCACCATTCAGCAAGGCTGCCCTCCGCATCCATCCGCTTCAGACATCCCGTCCTCAGGCACGTGGTGCCAGTGGCCAGGATCTGCTACCGCGTTTTGGAAGTGCGGAATTCATCCAGAGACCCATGAAGAAGACTACAGGAAACATCAATTTGCCTGCAATTTCTGCTTCAGTAGAATCACCGAGCAGAATCCTGCCGGTTCCCCTTCCAAACCCGGTGAGGGCTTGGCCGAGGCTCAGGAAGCCTCCGCGCTGCGGGGCCTCGCAGTACCGGCAGCTGTCCGTGTCCACGGTGTCCGGGCGAATCCATAAGTGGCCCTGCCGAGCTGTCCAAGACTGAAGCGGAGTTCGTGGCATGAGAGTTCGAGGCTCAAGCTGCAGGGAATAGAGTATCCCGGCCCTATCCCCGAGTTTTGTGTGAGGGTCTTAGAAGCTTCTAATGCTAGTCTTCGAAGGTACTAATCTCAGCGTAGCCTAAGGCATCGAGTCATAGCAGCTTCCGTCGGCCTGGCGGTTGCACCAGAGGCCATTCACGGAGCTTGGGCCCCACAGGCTCTCCCCAGGCACCTTGCTGACCAACTGGTCATACCTTGTCCAAAAAAAGCAAAAGAGTGGCGGGCTGTTCCAGGGTTTCGCTACGCTTTCTCTCAAGGTTTGATGTGGATTTCCGGCCACTCTAGAGTCTAGAGCCAGGCCAGCAATGATGAAATTCTGTGATCATGTTGCCTGGCCATCAAGACCGAAGATCGTCGCAAGCAAGGCTTGCGCGTGAGCACAGACCCCACAGTACCGAACACATTTCAACAGACAGCGTCGTTTTGAAACTCTTAAACCTCGAAACCCTCAACATTCCTCGACCGACCCTCAAGCCCGGAACACTCAAAAGCAGCCCAAAAGAACTCCGACTTCTCGGAAGTGCCTCGCGGCCCTCGGGCGCGGATCCAGGTTCTCCCACTGAACCCAGAAGCTGCCGTCGGAAGTGAGGCCTACGCGAGGCGTGCGAGAGGTTTAAAGCTCTCGGGGCTTTCGGTGTGGGTTTAGGGCTAGGGACAGAGGGCTTTGGCAGGAGGGGGTGGGGGAAGGGGGTCGGGTTTTTGGGGATTTGTGGATGTCGGGTTGGTCAAGTTCGGGCGGGTGTTTGACAGAAGTGCTCTTTGTGTTGTGGTGGACTTTCTGGGTTCACAAGGTCTTGGTTCGCATCGGGCAGCAAGGTTTGGGCGTCCTCCATTACAGTCTTCGTCGTCGTAACTGGCTGTCTGCAACCAACCTGGACTACTTAGGATCGATGAGCCAATGAAAATTCGGTGTAGTGGGATCAACGCAACACCAGAAACTCGAAGATGCTCCCAACGCAAAATTAACGATAGCAGAAAAGCACCTTCCGAAACAGAAAGCGTCACTGGCAGAGTCCTTGAAGTTTGATGGCTCTGACTCCGTGTAAGACTAAGCCGTGCCGTGATGTAGACAACTCCGTTGACCGCACGACTCCAAGTGCCCGAATGACAACAGCACGCTGTCTGCAACCCCAACCCTTTTCCTGGAACAAGATACATGTTCGGATGACGGTACATGGACATCACACTGTATTAGCAATGATTGCGGTAATTCTTGGTGGTGCTGTTGCAGTGCTAGCTTCTTTTTGCGTGGCTTCGTACTAGTGGGTTCCTCAGCATGGAGTTGCTTCGAGGTCGAGCCTGTGAGCTAACGAGCACATCCACACTGAGCGCAGCTGGAGTTTGGGACATATGGTGGGGTATGTATAGACGTTCTGTCTGTAAGGTTCTAAATTCAGCAACCACTGCGGCAACAGTGCTAACCTTTTGATGAAACTCTAGATGCTTATGAAGGGGTTCTTTCAGGTTTCAAGCGCTGTGTGTTTGGAGGGCTCCTGTCCAGGTGTAAAGCGGGAAAACCTTTCAAGCTTAACCACATCGTTACGCCGGGGGCGAAAACTGGAACTCAAAACTACTTCGTGGACGGAGAGCATGACGACCCCAGGCGGGCGCTTCACAGCCGTGTGGAAGGTCCTGGCGGCGCGGGGCTGTAAGAATTAATACCGTGCTATGGAATTCTCGAGGATACAATGGTAATCCTCTTTACGAATATACCCGAGGGGCCCTGCGTGCTCGTGAAATCCAAGAAAGACAGGAGGAAGGTGAAATGGCGAGCTAACCATTCGTTAGGCGTGCGATAAGAAATTAAATGGACCTGCAGAGCGAAAACGACGTCAGTCGACACCCGCAGCCTTGACATCGCAATCAAACATGCCTAAGTCGCCGAACCCTGTCCCTTTTCTGTCTTTCCTGAACCTTACGAGTATCCAGTACTGTAATGGAAGGCGTCCAGCAGGGGCCTTTCAGTGTGCGATGCCTGCGATGCAGTGGTACGGTATACGGCTGAAGAACGGCAGACAAGGGCTGTCGCCGCTAAGATGGAAACCTCAAAGGGCCAGAACTGCTGTGGGGTTCCAGTCGCCTGGGGACTTGCCCGGTAGCATCGCATAGACCATGTAGCGAATGTGCATCCACATCTTGCCTCCGAAACCTTCTTGGGATGCTGCCGCCGCCTAGGAGCAGACAAAACAGGCCGCGGCCTCTACTAACTAGTGATTGATAGTCTTGCTAACCTGTGATGGGGATCCGAATTATCCTCTGCCTCTGGAAAACCAGTGACCTGACAGTTCAATGCACTTCGCAGAATCCTTTCGAACATGTTGCTTTGGAGTCTGAAGAAATTAAAGCAATTGGTCCTCACTTGCCGGCCGTGGCTGCTCGTCATCTGACCCCCACCTCACCGAGGTCAAGGGTTTCGCCGCTTTGGGTTCCAAAGTAGCTTCAAAAAAGATCTTAAACCCTCAACCTTAATGATGTGAGAATGATATCGGGAGACTTCAGCAGATACTGCTGAGCCCAAGTTGCGCCTAGGCGACTACCTTCGGCAGAAACGTTAAACGGCCTACACGGCTGGAGTGACACCTTACATTGAGGAGAACCTGAAACCTGAAACGGTCGACTATGGGATCTTGGGCTTTGGATGATGTTGAAACCTGGAAGTTTCGGACCGTCTGATAGTTTCCCACATCGACTGCGTTTCGCAGCCGGGGGTTCGATCTACCACTGCACCAGCTGTGGGGCCACATTCGTGGAGCATGGTTCAGTTTAAGAGGCTGCGCAGCAATTCCTGCGAACAACCCAAACAAGAAAACCCGACACTGCTGTTGCCCCATAAATAACCCGACAACAAGAAACCATAACGCACTCAGTACCCTCTCAAGCCTTTTATACATGTCCATTCCGACCATGTTGAGAGGCCTTGCAACGGATCCAAGCATGCCACGATGCATACTGCGAGGGTTCCTTCGGCAGCTTCACAATCTAGTATGAAAACAAGACATGCAAATGAAACCTTATGAAATCTGGTACAACCCTGGAAAGACTCACATGGTTCCGAAGTCGGACTAACCGAAGTGCTTCGGCAACATTCGAAACAAAACCAACCACAATAACGTTTCCAGTCTTTGTTTCATGTAAAAAATTCGAAAGCTAGATCTTCAACTCTGGGACCTCGACACAGAACCCTGAACCTTCAATGCGCAAATGACCAGGCAAGGCTCTCAGATG
This sequence comes from Symbiodinium necroappetens, assembly GCA_905231915.1. Classification (NCBI taxonomy): domain Eukaryota; class Dinophyceae; order Suessiales; family Symbiodiniaceae; genus Symbiodinium; species Symbiodinium necroappetens. Next base: position 25,107 of record CAJNJA010022753.1, on the reverse strand, counting down.
CAGAGTCCGGCACCGGCGGCAAAAGCTCCGACAACCCCTCCATCGGCGTCTGTATACCAATACCACGAAATAGGTTAACTGGCACGCTGAAGCAAACATGAAGCAATCAACTTGAGCCTGTGCATTCGTGTCCTGTCAAAAATCTTGGGGCCTTATGTCGAGGGTTCCCAAGCTTCTGGTCTTGAGCCAATGGAATCCACTTTGCAAACTCCGATCAGCCCAAACGCTCCAACTCCATGACAAACGGATAGCTGCATCGTGAAGTTGAGAAACAATACCAAGGTTATGTAGATTTCTACAACAGAGACAGGGGTCCAGAGATGGGGGCTTTTTGCCGTCAGCGGCAGCTTTTAGCATATCCGTCATGAAACAGATCGCAAGCCGTCGAATTAAGAATGCACGCCAAGTTTGAATGATCATGCGCCATTTTAATACTGTGACGGCTTAAGGTGCTGTCGATGTCCGGTATGGTTGAAGCTTCAACCGCTGGAGCATCGTCGGCTTTAGAGCTGAGTAGCCGCATTGCCTGAAAGGATGTGGCACACAACATATCAACATTGCAATCGCTGAAGAAATCCCACTTCGTGGCCTTCGAAAGTTTGGATGAACCTGGGCTTTTGAGCTGCGGGAATGTGGACCTTCGAAAGTTTGGATGAACCTGGGCTTTTGAGCTGCAGGAATGTGGATTGCAACTGGCTGGCGTAGCACCTTTTGAACGTACTGCTTCTGAAACCCTAAAAATCGCGGCCCGAATGCCCTCATGGCCGATCAGAGCGCCCTGCAGCTCCCCCAAGCCTCAAATGATTCTGGGCAGGCGAACTTTGATGTAGGATGCAAGCTGAAGGATGTGGGCAACAGATTGCACAAGAGCTCACGCAGCCCAGCATCATGATTTATTTCTTTTGGCGCAGGTGATGCTCAGTCGACAACATGCGTACTTTGCAGCGAAAGAGCAGCAGCATCCTCTAATTTATTTAACTCCGTAAGCACCACGACCGGAAACCCTAACGCAAGGTCCGAACGTAAGAAGGTTAGGGTATCGGATCATCCAGCAAAAAATAGCGTGAGTTTGGCTCAGGCAAAGGCGGCATTTAGCTGTTCATGGGCGATCTAGGATTCGGGGTGCGAGCACAGGCCGGCGAGTGCGGCTCAGGTGCCCGACAAAGCAGTGTGCGGCGCCAGAGCACTTCCGCCTGAGCGTAAGCCGATTGTTTCGGTAGTGCGGAGCCTGAGTGCCGAGACCATGCCGAGACCACTATCATTCCCAAACTTGTTTCATATCTGCATTTAGGAACCAGAATGAATCCTCCTGTGCAAGTCTCTTGTCCAACTTAGCATCACCGAAAGAACTCTGTTGAGAATGTTGAAGCTGTAGAAATATGCCCGAAATGCACCAAACTCCAGCGACCCGTGTGCCGCTGGTTGCCAGGCCAAGGAACCACCGGCCGAGCCCAGCTCACGGCGCATCCTCCAATACTAGTTACTATACCCCAACCTCTAATCTGACTCCGCAGGCCCCAAGGATGTGCACACTTGCATACAAGGGGTTATAGGAAGGGAGTTCGCATTTGAGAAGCTAGGGAAAGATCCTGCGCAACCAAACTGGGTCGACTGGGTCGTTAAAGATTGAGGGGTCGTGTGAGCTGACGCAAAAACCGTACTCGCTGCTATCATTCTTTCAATACCTACGTATAGGGAATACGAGGGGATATTACCACCGTGTGCTGAACATTTAAACGTACATATATATATATATATGGCGACCTTCGTGTTGAAACAGGGAAGCAGCCCCAGGGCTCAAATCTACGACCAGGATGTACAACACGCTCTCTGGAGTCACCTGGACTCAACGAGACATACCTGTTTAGTAAAGATGACCTAAAAAAAGGCTATCGCCAAACAGTGGTAGGTGCCCACGGTAAGTACCCCATCGGCTCCAACACCGTCTCACTTTCGTATAGTCTTCGGGTGCAATCGTCTTTAAGAAAGAATCGAGGCCGCGGGGCCTTGACAAACCATGCACTGAAGCCCGCAAACCATAAATCTTTAACCCACTTAATAGGACACCTTGTAATTCGGGTTTTTGGTTTTCTTTAGGTATGTCAGAGCATCATCATTCAAGGACTTGAGGGGGAATGGTACCACATGGCACTTTCAAGCGAAGCCTACAAGCTGCTACTACGAGGCACTAACACGAACCTCGACCCCACATCCCTAATCCCTAGACCCAAGCACCCTACTGAACCCTAAAGAATACTTCTGACAAGAGACCTCCGCCGAGGCGACAGCTCCTGCAGCTTCACTACCTAGACGTTGTTTTTTTTGGCCCCCTCCTGGCTAGGACGAACCTGCGATGCCCTAGATCTTATTCAGACTTCTGGATAACGTGTTTTATGCCTAAGACCCTACAATAAAGAAACCAAGATGGTCAAAAATATCTGAATTGCACTAGGTTCCTTTTAGGATATGACTGCGGGTATAGGGGTGCAACGTCCATAGTACCTATCCATATAGTTCGTCCATGAACACCTATATAGGAAATCCCTTAATGTCCAAGTATATACTACACAGGTAGATGGAGCCTTGACGTTAATCTTTGCGGTTTAACGTGTTGAGGTTTTATGAGGATCACTGCAACGAGGACCCCATTGAATCTTATTGCCATTGATTCGGACCCCTGTTTTAACATGCGGGACTGAGTCCGAGCAAGAAACACGTCAAGCTTCAACCGCAAACGATGCCCCGAACCCTGAACTTGGGGTGTCGGGTACATGCGCACGCAAACGGTAAATACACACATAATATACATGATTGTCATGTGAAAATGTACACATGCATCTGTTGGTTGTGCGGATTGATCTTTTCTTCGTCGACATCTGCATACAGGCCTTGTTTACGAACCTGTCTATCTTCGTGCGTGTTTACAAGTCCATGCCTCACTGGACCAACGCATGCATGTAGCCGCACGTCTGTCTACGCTGCATGTAGGCTGGAAGTCTGTTAACGCCTTCCCGACACAAACACTTTAGACTCGCACAGTCCTATGCCCTAAACATCTTCAACTCTTCATAGCACACACAACACTAGACTCTCAAGCCAACTAAAGGTTAACGTGCTCAGACTTACTTGTGTAGCTTTCTTGGTTGCCCAACCTTGCATGTTCCACTGCTTGCCAGGCCAGCATGATACATAGATGCATGTACACACGCACAGACCCACAGATGACATAAACAAGTAATAGCAAGCAGGTAGCTGGGTGTCATGTCGAGAAAAGAAACAAGCCCCATTTCACGAAATTCCCACTTGACATAACTCTCATGACTACAACTTCAGGCTGGGCCGGAGTACGAATATGACGACATTGTTTCAGTGCAGTATGTGAGCCACCAGAACAGCAGAGTTACATCAGATACGTGTGCAGACAGCATGCAACGACTGCATGTTTATGAGGGCCCCACATCCTTCACAAGAACGACACAAGAATCGAAACCCTCCACGTTCCAGTGCCGCTAGCTTCAGGACAACGTCGGATGCGACCTCGTCATCCTGAGCCCCTGTAAGCCTATTCCCAGACCTTGACGAGAAAATGGCAAGCAAGTGTGCGAGCTGTCATGGACGCGAAATCACAAAGGGATTTATCACCGGATTAGTTATAGCACAAATGACTCAGCACGTCTGGATTGGCGAAATGGCAAACCTGTTCAATGTCCCGTAAGCCTCTTCACGGAAGCCACTTGCACCCAAATACCTTTGAACCCACAACGCACAATCCCCAGAATCCGAAACTTGTACACGCAAACACTAATCCTCAAGCCCTTGTTTTGGCCGTCATCATCACGTATCCAAGACTCAATCACTCGCCGTCTTCGTCGTCTCTGAAGGACACGTGCATCCTGGGTGGGGCGTTCTTGCAGCAAACCGCTGAAGTTTTCGAGCGTTCAGTCGTTTTGGCTTTGCCGCCTCCTTCTGCCACGATGCTGAGCTGCCGGCACTATACCACCTGCACCACTCCTACTATTGGCGCTGGAAAGCATGCTGCCTTGACAAGTCTGTCTTACAAGCTGGGCTATCCACCAATTTGAAGCCCTCAGTACTTACGCCTCACCGTAGCCACAACCCGACATTGCAATTGCAAAGAAATTACGAGTAAGACCAACGTCAACCGAAGTTACAACCAAGGCGCGCGCGGTCCCGGATCTTGTTGCGGCAGCGTAGCCAAAGTTGAGGTGGGCAGGTGCTGCTGGTCGATGGACTGAGCACGGCATCGGATGTAGGGTGTGGAGCTCGGGCATCGCCACAAGACAAGTGCCGAGTACCCCCCAAGCCACAAACTGTCGTCGTAACAGCTGTAGTCGGCAGTCTGCTAGAAATTTGGGCTGCAAGCATGGATGCATGCATGTGACAGGTGAAACAGACAGTCAGCAGCAGGCGGCAGCAGCAGCAGCAGCACCGTAGCAGTGGAATGCCAACCGGTTGACAACAAAAACGACGAGAACACCACCACAACCACCACCACCACCACCAACAACACCAACAACAAGACCACGACGACTACGCGACAATGACGACGTGACTACCATCCTCAACGCCACCACCAACAACACCACAGAGACAGCCATCCTCACCACCAACCACAGCAAGAGCGAACAAAAAGGTGGGCAACAAGGAACCACATCAGGTTAAGCCGAAGGGCTCAACGCCGGGCCAGCTCGGCCCAAGAAATTTCTTGGGCCGGCACCGTAGTTGCCGGTAACGTCGGCAAAAAAAGCAGTTCTAAATTGAGCGCGGGCCTGCGAAAATACACAGGAACATCTCATCTGATGTGATTCGTATGTCAATGCAGACGCAGGCGCACCCACGCAGACGCAGACGACACCCTCACCCGCACACGCAAGCACACGCACAGGCAAATGCCTTCACAAGAAAAGGCCGATCGAACCACTTCTACTCTATTCGCCCTTTTGGGCCTGCAAGCGCCGAGTTCGTTGTGGGTTATTCTTGCCCGAGATCGAACCTTCAACCTAAACTAACAACCCTATATCAATCGTGCATGTACGGATAATGCAGTCTGAGATGCCTTACGCCTCCCGGCGTAAGTCCGCCAGCAATTCCTGAGAACACTTAAAGCTTGTTTGCGAATGTAAACACTACAACAAAACCATACAAAGCCACAAAGCAGCAGGCAGCAGCAGGTAGTAGCAGGCAGCAGCAGCAGCAGCAGCAGCACCGTGGCACTGCAATGCCAACCGCTCGACAACAAAAACAACGAGAACACCACCACCAACAAGACCACGACGACTAGGCGACAATGACGACGTGACTACCATCATCACTGCCACCACCAACAACACCACAGAGACCGCAATCGTCACCACCAACCACAACAAGAGCAAACAAAAGAGGGGGCCCACACAAAAAAACATCAGGTTAAGCCGAAGGGCCCAGAGCCTTGCTTCCTCCTCCCATCCTCGCTCCGGAGGCGGCACAGTCACAGTGCAGTGTGCCAGCCTCGGCAAGAAAATCGGTTCTAAATTAAGCGCGGGCCTGCGAAATACACAGGAACTTCTCATCTGATGTGATTGGTATTTCAATATATGTAACTAGGGTCGGCAATGACCTCCAAGAGCATGCAGGGCAACACAGGAGATCAAAACAGCAGGACAACCTTCGCCAGCAGATTTCAAGTTTCCGCCTGTCTTGGGAATAGACTGCCTGGCCAACACCCGTAGGGCATCAGCCTGAGCAACCTGTCCGCTGGAAGTCGGTGAAAGTTACCCAGTCGAGGGTTGAATTGGCAGTTTGGTCTCATTTCAAGCCCCGGCAGATGGATAACCTGAAGCCTGTGGCCAAGCTCCACACAGGCATCAGCATCAGAGCAACCTGTACTTTTGCATCCCGCCTAAAGCCGCGCATATGCGACTCTTTCAAGAGACTGATCATCGCAGATTCGCAGTTTGGTCCTGTTTCCAAACCGGAGACGGCTGGATGTTCCTGCCTAGGTTGAGTTCTGAAAGGCCCAGGCATCAATGTGAACGGTTCGCATCCGTGACGCAGACGCAGACGCAGACCACGCACACCCGCATACAACCCGCACGCAAACGCACACGCAAATGCATTCGCAAGAAAAGGCCGACCGAACCATTGAGCAGTGCCTGCACACGCAAACGATCGAGCTATTTACCTCTTGATTCCTGACATCGACATCACTCGGACTTTCCATCTGCTGCCGAGGAAGTTGTTTTCTGGCTCCATGTGCGAAAAGACTGCGTTCAATGTGCATGTGATGAACCCTCTTCCATGCGCTTGCATGCACGAAACAGGAGCAGACATATACATACAGACATACAGATCGGCATGTCCCAAGGCTCCAACTGCACTGGCACCTCTACACATGGGTCGAAGGTTCTTGGTTCTTCTTCGGCGCAATCTTCGGCCTGCACAGTATGCCCAGAATCGCCCACTTCCGTCGAACGGAAGGGTTTTCAGCGGCTCAAGCCTTAATCATGTCTTCCAACATCCCGAGCCCAAAATCCAGGCTGATTACGTCCAGGAGTATGTGATTTAGTTGCTGCTGACGGGATATCGTGGAAGATATTGGAAGATAGACCTGACATCATCATCAAAAAGGTCCCTGGAACTGAATCCTGAATCAGCTGCCTGCGAAGGAATGCCTCGCAAAAAGATTAAGACAACAAGCATGAGCCCTCGAAAAGCATTGAATTTAAACCCTGAATCCTACCCTCGTTATTCCTACCCGAGGCTTTGATTGCCGCCACCCTCAGCATCTTCCAGGGCTTAGGATTTTTGCAGTTACCCCTCGGCTCAAAGGTGTAGGACGTAAGGGTATGCCAATACCGGAGCTTTGTTCGGGGTTCAAGCAAAGCAATCTGGTTGAGTGAACTACCCACATGCAAAAGTCTGCACGGCTAAATCCCTAAACCAGTCTAAACCCTATCAGTCGCTGGAGTTTTGACCTAGACACACGACAGAGGCCTTCGGGTCTTTTTTGCGCCTTTTCGCCTGACACGAGGCGAGAAAAGCTTTTAGGACTTCTGGGGTCCTAAAGGGTCCTTGTGGTTGTTTCGAATTTCTCTCTTGAAGGTTTGGGAGATTGAAGTCTGCGGCGGGCAAGAGCATCAAAACTTAGGTCTTTAGGTGTTTGGATCCTACGTTTGGGGAGTATAAGACCCGTTTCGATACTTCTAAGACCCTTATAATATAAGCTAAGATCCATGTGGCTCCACCAAAAGCTCGACACCCATTAAAAGCCTTCACAGAGGGCCGACTTCGTGGCGTTTGAGAATTTTACGGTTTAGGTTGTTAACATAGGGTTCGGTGATTCAAAAAATAACGGTGTTTAGGATGTGGGCATTTAGGGTTTTGTGCTGGTTTGGCTTCTGGCGCCAAGACTTTGGAGAAGCCGGGAGGCCCCTAGTCAGGACACCCTTTTTGATGGGAGCAGGGAGGAACTGGGGTTTAGGGCTAATTGGGACAAGTTGAGTCATGCCCCGAAATGGACGATGCCTTCTCATCTGCAGTAACCTCTCTCTTCCAGCCAACTAGCCCAAGAACACCAAAAGCTGTAGGATTTCTGTTCAAGGAACCTGCAGACCCTAAACCTTATTCCAATTCTACAACGAACGAGACCAAGCTGTCGAAAACCCGTAAATTCCGAAGATCCTCGGAACCCAAAGAAGCCTTGTAAGCCGACTATTGCGCTACACTCCTTACTAAGGGGCAAACTTGCCTCCCTGCCTGGGAAATCCTGAGCCTTAAAAACCAGAATCCACGCCCGCGGTGTCAAGTGTAGAATCTAATGCCGTAGCCCACCGCAGAAAGCTCGTAAGATTATCCTGTTGTCCCTGCATCCGACCCAATCCGAAGTCCCTCTCTTACTGTAAGGGACAATAGGAGAGACCCTTAGAAGGGACCCCTAATCCGCCCTTATATAGTCTCATAAAGCCCCTATATAACCCCAAGGGTCCCTTTAAAACTTTAGGCCTTTAGTCCCTTGACTCTCTGGACCTGTCCAGGAGTTTCAGAAGCTGGAGGGTGGCCTCGCCCGATACCGAGGACTGTCCACCCTGCAGGGCACGGCAACTATCGTCTTAGTGTTTTGCCTTAAACCCTAAACCCTCAAAACCTAAACCCTAAACCCTAATTCTAGGTTAGCTAGCTTCGGCACTTCGGAAAATCGCAAAGATGGATTTTTCTGCAGCTCTGACTTAGAAGAACGCAGAAGTCGGGCCATAACTAGCAAGAGAGGCAGTAGCCCCTTATCTACGCTATTTATACCCTGCAAAGCCACATAGACCCCATGGAGCCTTGCCGAAACTCTTTACAACAATGCGGGAACAAGTGAATATATCATCTGTCTATACTTCTAACCCATCTTTGCCGGGTAAATGCTAAACTGTAACACACACCCTAAACTCCTAGCACTGTTTGGTGCCCATTTTATAAAACACTTGCAAAAACCCCACCGCCCCTACGCGGTATAGGCCATGGACTTTGAGTGATTTACACTTGCAATCATATCCTCTCCAAAATAAAGGAGCCTTGCAGACACTTATGCTACCCTTCATACACTGCTTACAAATGCCCGTATAGGATTTCTTGAAACCTTACCTGCAGAACCCTACGCAGCCCAAGTGTGGAAATAGAATTGTGTTGCATGGCTTCGGAAAAAGTCTAGTAGGTCGAGGACAATGTAGGAAGATCAATGGGTTTTAGGGATTAGGTTCAGGAAGCCCCCACAAACCTACTTGAGCTCGTGTGCGAGCTATACAGATCCCCTGTTAAACAGTTCCATTGTCAATCCAAAAACATAACAGCCGATAAGATACCAAAAAGAAACACTATCAAAGCGATAGCTTGAAAAAGTCACCCCCTAAGGGATCTACCTTCACCAAAATTTTCATCTAGAGACCTTACATGCGCAGAATCCTTACGACTGACCTTCTCTTACAGGGACTCGCCAGCCTGTTAGGGGTTAGGGGTTTAGGGCGTTATAGGGCTTTGTAGGGCTTTTTTGGAGCTGTTTAAGAGGGCTTTAGGGTTTCGGATGTGGGGCTCAGGGGCTGTTATCTATGATACTTGCAATACTGTGAAGGTTCTAGACAGGTTCTGAAACGCGGCTCTATCGACATTAGAAATGGGTGATGGGTTCTGCGGGTCTCGGGGGAGCTTCTGCAAGAATCGGGGAAGATGGGAGTCGAGGAGCCCCTTAGGACGGTAAACCCTAAACCCTAAACCCCTAAAGCCCTAAACCCTAAAACCCTAAACCCTAACACGGCACCGGCACCTCTGGTGCTGCCGAGGCCTTCTTCGTGGCTTCGGAATCGTTGCCCTCGGCAAGGTTTAAGTAGGGTTTAGGGTTTAGGGCTTAGGATTCAGGGTTTAGGGCTGTAGTGGGGGCCCCGATTGTACAGTGCCAGGTAGAGCTAAAGGTCGAGAGTACCTCAAACCCGAAACTTCGGACTTAACTGGGGGCCGAAGGCTCAGTCGGTAGCAACTCCCAAAATGGACATGGCGAAAGCCTGCAGCCTAAACCTCGAAATCGAAATGCCATGCTATGGACAGTACGCCCTGAACTTAATCCGGAGCTGTATACCCTAAGCCCTCAGCCCTACAGCCCGGAACTTTTCTAAAGCCCCGTGAAATCACACAAAAACATCGAAGCAAAGCAACAGCACAAACCGGATAATCAATCACAACCCCAAGCCTAAACCAATCGTGAAATTCCGAACTTCTGGCGGCGTCGCGATTCTCCGAAGTGTCGGACTGTGCCAAGCGTTGGATAGACTTGGTTGGTTTCCTAGAATAGTGTTCCTTTACAGCGTTCGTTGAGGCTCCCGATACGTCAATCCCAGAATCTGCTCACAACAGACCTAGTGATACACCGCACCCATCAAAAGGCCGATGCTCGGCCCCCCCTTCCCAAGCAGCGACCGGTGAGTTGGAGCTGGGTATAAGTATAAGTATATAAGTATAAGTATATGTATATGTATATGTATATGTATATGTGTGTATATATATATACCTATACCAAAATGCATAAACCTCTCTATATACATACATATCTATATATGGTCCTAAGCTCTAACTCTGAAAATCGTAAACCCTGAGCAGCGGCTAGACTCCCCCCGCCCGGCTGTCATAACATAGGGGTCATTCTACAATTAGAAAAGACTCTTGGGGTATGTCACACACAATAAACAACAAGGCAAAAGCTTATACATTCACTTCAACTTACAAGGCTGAAATAATTTTCAGGCGGGAAGCAAAACTGTTCAAGAACCTTCCCAGCACGGCCTAGGGCGTTTGGGTTCCAGACCGGACCCTTATACCCTGGACACTAAGCCCATATACCACCTTCAAACCGAAACCCTAAACGCCTAGAAAGGCCAGACGCTCCCTCCTCGTCCTGCTCCGGCTCTAGCGCTGCCGCTATTGCCTGTTCGAGTTGCTTCTGCATCTTGCTTGGCGTCCATAAACAAACGCAATGGCTGGAGTGCCCAGCTCCCTGCTTGGGAGTGTGTCTAGGAGTCTAGCATGTTGAAGACAATTAACGCTAGCTGCAATCAATTGAAAGTCCCTCTGACAGCAACATCACCTTCAGGTTCAGATGCTTAAAACAATTAAATCTGGTAGGACATGCGCCCCGCGGAGCAGGGTTTCTGCTTCCTGCTCGTCCTTCGCGCGGGTGAGAAAAGCACCCGCAAAATTCGAAAAAAGTTACGAGCAGGAGGGGTAAGTTCATCAGGGCATCTCGTATCAATTGCACACAGTAACGTCGTGGCAAATGGCTTCTTCTTTCTGCAGCAAAGAAGTAACGAGTTGCGCACGAAGGGTTGAGATACGACAGGCATGCTTGTGCTTTTTGATGTCTTTTTTCCCTATACCCTGAATCCCAAACACACAGCAGCTAGGGCCGTCAACACCAACGAGGAAGAAACCAAGGTGCAGCTGTGGGCGAAACCCAAAAGAAACCACGATAACCCTGAACCCTAAACCCTCAGCCCTTAAGCATAAGCACCCTAAACCCGTAATATACCAGATGTTGACCGCTAATATCCTTTACTATAATCGCCCTCATTTGCAATTTCAGTAGGGTTTTGGGCTTCAGAGTCTGGAAGGGTTTAGGGTACTTTTTTTGGCCTGGGCCGGCCCCGATTCCAAGCACCTTTGAATCCACGCAGAACCCCTAGACTCTGACCTTAAACCCTGACTGTAGCCGAGACTCCAAACCATAATACCTGAGCCCTGACTCCGAAACCCTAAACTTAAAACCCGCCCCCCCTAAAAGTGGGGGCCAGCCCTGAACCGCTGAGTCACAGACGTTTTCTTCGGCTGCCAAGTTCCTGTGGGTTCCCAGGTTGTTCGCAGGACCGTACTCACAATCTGCTAGCCCCCCTTCAACAGTCCGGACTGCTATCAGCACAAACAATTCACTCACAATCAGTTGAACAAGAAGCCCTCCACCCTTCCCAAGTGTGC
>CAJNJA010022742.1:0-33687 GCA_905231915.1 Symbiodinium necroappetens | reverse complement strand
TCAGAGCCGTTAGCTCTGAAACAAGTGGTTCTTTCACCCTCCTACCCTAAACATGAAAACCAGACCATGAGACACCACATCCCCAAAACCGAAGACCCCAAATCCTAACTGTCGAAGCCTGACCTTTACCCCAAACAACCCATTCTTAAGGACGTGAATAAGGAAATCATCAGAAGGGTTTCAATCATAAGGCAGGTCTTGGGGTGTTGAGGGTTGCACTATGACCCGCAACCCTATATACACCCGCAACACCCTACGGTTGAGGCTGCCTCATCCTTGAGCGTCCACGTTAGCCGCGGATGGAGTTGCTTCCTTTCTTTGCTCTACAGGGAAGTTGAGGAAACCTAGTGGGTTAGGGGTCCTGAACATGAAAGACCGTGGGTTCAGGGTTTAGGGTGCCCCAAAGCCTACCCCTTTTTTTTAGGGCTCCTTTTTGTGATTTCCGGAAACAAGTCCTGAAAGAGGTGAGCTGTTCGAGAGAGCTAGGTTTGGGGTTAGGGGAGTTGGAGTCTCGGGCGGTCTGCGCTGCTGGGAGTGTCCTTTGAGTTTAGGGCCTCAGGGTTTTCGGTTTTAGGGACTCAGGGTTTCATGGTGACCAAGTGAAACCTGACATTTTACATTTGTGCTGTTGCCAGCACCGGTGGCGTCGTGGGATGCTGTCTGCCATACGAGGGGCTCCGATTGTGATGGTGGCTGCTACGGCGCTACGGCTTCCAGTCATCGGTCATGGCTGGCATTGGCATAGTCTTGACGGTGCTGATGCGAGGCTATGACAATCTATGGCTGCTGCCATCGACAGTGCCGCTGGCTTTCGTTCTCATCGTCTTACTCTTACCAGGCTGCCCCTGCTGGCCTCTGACCAGGCCTAGAAACAAGACGGAAGAACAAGAAACAAAGGCTTTACGGCAAAGCGATGAGCACCTCTCAAACTGGGGGAATGCCATCCCTGTGCCCATGGCGAACGAACAGCTAAGTAAACCCTGTAAGGTCTCTCGGGCTGCAGGGGTTCAGCTGCCCTATAAGCTTTTATGAATCTGAACTCTAAACCCTACACCCTGAACCGTCCCTTGGGTTCCTTAGCACCCGCGGAGCACTCCTCCAAGTCTTCCTCCTGTTCACGTGCGAACCGCACGAAGACCTGTCTGTTCTCGAGATATGATTTCTGGAAAGTAGAGCCTACATAGGAATCGGGGGTCCGGGCTTGAGGCCCTGAGTCCAGTTTGGGATTTCGGTACTTGTGGTGCAGGTTCATGGTCCAGACAGGTCACTGTCAAGCCTGCATGCCCAGGCAAAAGAACTCCGTGCTTTCAGTGCAAATGCCTTATAATCCGACCGGAAAGGATGCTACATCCACCCAAGCTTTGCGCACAAAATCCACAAGGGCAGAAGAGCAAAACCAAGTGCTGTGTGAGTACCAGACCAGCTGGGGATCACGCCCTTCTGGCTTGCATGCCATAAATGAATGACTGTTCCCTAACCCCCCAGGTACCTACTATATAGGGCCCTAGGGGCTCTAGTACCCTATATAGTAGGGACCTGGGAGGTTAGGGGTTGATGGCACGATACAGAACAGAACGAAGGATCTAATAGAAAACATGGCAGAGCGCGCCACGTGATGAAGATCATGATCAATGAGCCACATAGGACGCTTCTGAATCTCCAGTCCCGCTGGCAAGACAGTGCATGCCGGTATTGTCGGATTTTTCACATGAGCCTTTGCCCAAAACACAGCTAACTTTAAGCCGGTACGTGCATACTCGGAAGCCAAAGCCAAAGCATACATCCATAAACAGCTGTCCTTGGGCCAAAGCACTATATTGCCCACCCATGGCCTCTAAGTAGTTCCTTTTTGTGGTTCATATTTAGCATCCCATAAGGTAATCCCAAAAAGGAACTACTTAGGGGCCTATGGGCCAATGGGTAGCTCTTAGATCCCAAACGCTTCAAGCCTACAGGCCATGAGGACGAGCCTGCTCCAAGGAAGGCTGAGTGATGGAGTAGTCCGAGAGACCCAGCTCTGCCATGTTCTTCTGCACCTACGGGTGTAACGCAAAAGCCTGATAAGAAACCCTGTTTATATAGCTTGAAAATGTAAGGCTTCAGAGAAAAGACTGAACACAGACCCACGGATTTTTGATCAGGTTCCTATATTCGTGGCTTCAGCGGCGCGTAGCTTCAGCTTTCAGTTGCCTCCTCCAAGAGGGATTTAATGCAGGGGTATTCTGTAAAACAAGGTAGCCAAGGATCTACATAGACGCACGGGCTCTAGATGGGCCTGGGCTTCCCAGCCACATGACGGCACTTCGCTCTGCGAGTGTAGGGCCCCCTTACAGGGCCCTTGCCTTAGAGATTATTGTTCAGACCGTCAGTCTATCACGATAGTCATCAAAAAAAACCAGGTCCTGATGAAAAGCACAGAAGCATTTTCATCTTGACCCTTGCAAAGTGTTGCTGCGCCTCAATGAAGATGTTGCCCAAGGTGAGGCGCATCTGGCAGTGCGAAACATTGCGGGATGTTGAAGTACTGAATTCGGAATCCCTGGCCCTTGACACACTTTCTAAGCAAGAGCCTAAACAACAAACAAGCCCTCCCAACCGCCACCCCACAATACAGGAGACCCCGACCCCCCCCCCTCCCAAACTCCGCACAGCCTTAAACCTGAAGCCATCAACACCCGAAAGTCTTTAAGCCAGAGCTCTGGTGGAGATGCAACTCCCATTTAACTTCGAGGCCTCCGGCATGTCATGTAGAAGTCTGAGATATCTTTAGGGCTCGGGCCAGGGAAACATCTCCAGATCTGCATAGCAAGAACCACCCAGCTCAAAACCTGCCGCACAGTGCTCTGAAGCCCTGAGAACACTACCCCAAATCCTTGTATCCTGAAATGCACAGGCACAACCCCCCAACATAAGAGCCGAAAGAAGCCCACTCCTAACACCAGTTCAAAATCAAATCCTACCAGCTTTGAATTCCAAGTGCTGCTCAGGGCTACTATACCAGATTTTACTACGTAGCCTTCCAATATTTCGCTGCAACCTGCCTCAACTATAGCAAAGCTACACCCGCGAAAGCCTCTCCATGAACCATCAAGAACCCACGCTTTCAACCCCGAACCTCCAGGCCCCGTCCTGTTGCCTAGCCTTTGTAGTCTCCATTGTAGTTCCCTTTTAAGGGTTTAGGGTTTTAGGGTTTGGGTTTAACCGTCCAAAAAACAAAAGTAACCCAACAAAGGGAGTGCAAGGAAGACTATAGGCCAAAGCCCACAACTCCCGAAGCCTTATGGTACCCGGCTCGTGTTTTGTGGCCTGCGGTTCCGCGGAGGATGCCGTAACCTGCTTGGACGTAGCTCCCAGGAACTTCCGGGTTCTATGAGGTCGTGTTTCATAAGGCTTCGAAACGTCTTTTAGGGTGTAATTAGGGCTTAAGGATTTCGAGTTTTGGGCCTTAGTCAGGGTTGCAAGTTTAGTGCATTGCGAGATTTTTTGCGGACATGTCATGAACAAGGGAGTTTAGGGAACTGCAGATCAGGAGTTCCGCATGATTCTGCAAAACTGGGGCTCTAATACTAGGTCCCTAAAGCCTAAACCATGTGTTCTAGCGTATTGAGGTGCTGACTTCGGAAACGCTCCTGTATACAAGCAAAGGCTGTGGGTGAAAAGAAGACATCCTAAACCTTAAACCTAATCCCACGCATCACCTAAAATCACCGATAAAGCCTGAAAATCCCTCCCCAGGCCTCGAACATCGCCCTCATAGTTCGCCTATAGAAACCCTTCTAGTATCCATCGACTTCCTTTCTGGTAGCAGTATAGAACCCCCATACAGCACCCCTGAAAGGAACCTTCGACTGCTCGTAATATATCCTCGCACTCCCCTGAACCCTATAGACCCTATGAGGCCTAAACCTTAAACCGGAAAACCAACTATCCTAAGCCCTAAACCCAAAACCTGAAACACCTAGTGTCCTAAACGCAAAGCTTTAACTAAACCCTAAACTCTAAACCCAAAACCCAAAGCTTTAACTAAACCCTAAACCCTAAACCCTAAAATCCACAAAGACAAACCGATGAAGACCGACCTCGGTCAGGGGAGGCAGCTGGAAGAGGAACCTCTTCGAGAGCTTCGGGGCTCCATAAAGCTTAGGCCTTTTCGGGTTTAGGGTTTAGGGGATTTAGGGGCAGGGTTTAGGGTTTAGGGGTTTTAGGGGTTAAGTTGCTGAGGGTTTAGGGGGATTTAGGGGTTAAATTGCTGAGGGTTTAGGGGTTTTAGTGGTTAAGTGCTGAGGGTTTAGGGGTTTTAGGGGTTAAATTGCTGAGGGTTTAAGGGCTTTAGGGGTTAAGTGCTGAAAAAGACCTGGATGCAAAAGCAGGGTTCAGCACTGACAACGCGTTTAGCTGGTACGTCATGATGCCTCACACCCTGGGGCGTTGACTTCTGACATGAGGGGATCCTGGGTTCATGGCTTTCTTGCCTTCCGCCTGCCCGGCAGCAATATGGGGTTCGGTTCGGGTCCTGTTGATCCTGTCTGAGTGACTTGCCTGATTCAATTAACAAGGAGTGTTCAAGCCACAAAGCTCCAAGAGCAAGATCTGGTGCTGATTGCAGCACTGAGCTTTTCTAGACAAAGCCTCCTGCCGTTGGTCGGACAAAGCAAGCAAAGGCTTTGGCGCTAAATCGACAATCCAATGCCACACCTACAGATTCGGTGGAAAACCGAAGACCAGTCTTGCTTGCGGGGGAGTAACATGATGTACAGAATAGGCGATGCATCTGCGCAGTACGGCAAAGGCAGAGGAACCTTGCGTTAAGTAGTTAATCTTCCCAGGGCGTAGGATCTTTTAAGCGGCTCCCGCCACTCAGCCCCACCCCTAAACCCAAACACCCCCAACTTCAAGCGCCCCACCTTCCGGCGTGATGCTCAAGCAGTGATCCTTTGGGCGACAAGCGGCGGGTGACGAATCGCCTGAGCTCCTCTCGACTGCTGTCATCTGGCTCGCAGGCTTAAGCTCCGGGGCTTTGAGCATAGGGATCTCCGCGGTTAGTTAGTCTACAAATTGCAGGTTTAGGGCTTTGGGGCTGTTGGACCTGGGGGTGTGGGTTTAAGGATGTCGGCTACCTGCCAAGCTCTGCTGACCCTGCAATCGAAACCGAATCTGCGCCAGGGTCTCACAACTGTCTAGCGCAATTAAGAGACCCCTTTGCAAACAGACCCCTTTGCAAACAAACAAGCAAATAGATATACGTACATATATATATATATGTAAAGCAAATACACACACATACATATATATATATATACATACCTACATCTAAATATAAATATGAATAAACAACTACAAAAAATATATAAACAACCTGATATATGTATGTATGTATGTATGTATGTACACATACATACATACATACATATGTACACACAGAGGCACACAAACGCAGACAAGTTATGAACTTTCCTCCCCAGTTTGTAGTACGGTACGGTTCGAATGTTGGAGTTTACACCTACCTACCGGACACCTATAGCCGCTGGACCCTACAGGTACCCGAAACTGAAACACACACGCACACACGCACACACGCAGACGCACGCACACGCACACACACAGACAGATATATATATATATACATATGTGTATATATATATACACAATAATAAATTTACACTCACATATACGTATGTACACAAGAAGCAAGCCGGCACTCAAAGCCCGGATCTCCGTTGCTTTCGCAGCCCAGAAGTCGTGGCCTGCGATGGTAAAGCGCCAGTATAAGGTTTTCGCTCTCACGACTCAGACATGCTAGGCGAGGTTTCAAGGTGCGAAGTCGCCGTAACGCCAGCACGACAACCCACATCCACGCATGTCCCAGAACCACATCTAAGACCATCAACCACAAACCCCCGTACCGTGGGAGTCGCGAATCTAGAGGGTTTAGGGTTTAGGGTGAAGGAACTTCCACAGAGTTTATTGTGCTTTACAGGGTCGGAACGTTAAAGAGAGGCATGGGGCTCTTCAACCGTCGCAGTAGTAGTCGTCGTGGTTGTCGTCGTCCTCGTCGTCGTGACCGTACCAGTATTTAGTCGAAGTCGCAGTCGTAGTGGTAGCGGTAGTCGTAGTGGTGGTAGTAGTAGTGGTAGTGGTAGTGGTAGTGGTAGTGGTAGTGGTAGTGGTCGTGGTCGTGGTCGTGGTCGTGGTCGTGGTGGTTGTGGTGGTGGTGGTGGTGGTGGTAGTGGTAGTGGTAGTGGTAGTGGTAGTAGTAGTGGTAGTAGTAGTAGTGGTGGTTGGTGGTGGTGGTGGTAGTGGTAGTGGTAGTGGTGGTAGTAGTAGTAGTAGCAGAAGTATAGAAGTAGTAGTAGTAGTAGTAGTAGAAGTAGTAGGAGTAGCAGTAGCAGTAGCAGTATAGCAGTAGCAGTAGCAGTAGCGGAAGCAGTAGCAGCAGCAGCAGGAGCAGTAGCAGTGGCAGTCGCCGTAGCAGCAGCAGTAGCAGTAGCAGTATAGCAGTACGATCAGTACCTTATTACAACATCTTCGTGAGCTATTTAGGTAACGTGCGACCGTCAACAAGGCTTCTTGAATTGCTTCGATAGCTAGACAAGCAAGTTTCGGAACAGCAGATGAAAATGATGGCACCCGGTTGTCGGCATTCAAGCCATTGAGTACTAAATGGTTGATTAAGCAAAAGCAAGTCCCGGAATACTCAGCCCCTGAAAGTAAGGAGGTCCCAAGACCAGCAGATAAGATCTAGACCCTGGGCGCCGAACTGAACTCATCTGCAGGAGGATCGCAGAAGAGCTCCAACTGATATCCGGAGCCGTACTTTCCCCTGAGCCGTAAGCAGGTTCAGGCTTGAAGTGGCGGTGACGGTAGCGCCAGCAGCAGCAGCAGCCGCAGCAGCAGGCGCGGTACTTTGGTGTTCGCAACATTTGGGCACAGTTGGGAAGTAATCTATTCTACTACTGTTTTCGCAGGAAGCTGCAACAACCCCAAGCCCTGCACTTGATGTGCAGAGGCGTGCCCAAGCATCGAAGTTGACCACGGACCTCGCCGCGTGGGGAGGCATGTGGAGATGTGGCATAAGCTTTCTGGCAGCTTAGTGCGCGGGCAGTCAGCGTATCATGCAGAATTACCCGCACACATTCTTGTTTATGTCATCATGCTCCAACAATGAACATGTCTATTGCTTTAGAGGAGTGAATGATTCTGTGTTTTGGAAGGCGAGTTGTCGAGTGTGCTACCTGCTGTTCATAAGGATGCATCTAGCAAGGTAAGGTTGACGTCCGTCATTCTACTCAGAAACTGCCTTCATCTATGGGCATGACAGCAAGAGAAACTTGGCACAACCCGGGTCCCTGGGGACATCAGTCGTGATCCCGTCACTACGAATGGCCTTGGCACCTTCTAGCCTTAGAGCCGAAGCCACTAACAACTTCGGAACTTGCACCCGATGCCTGGATCGCGATGCGATTGCAGAGCGCCTCTGCCTGAGCAGCTCGCCACTGTGTACTGTGTCAGTGTTGGTGTGCCGACTGTACAGGCGTGACGAACTTTGCTGCTGCTCAGTTTACACTATTTGATTGGGCTTGATTGAAACCGAAACATGACGGAAATGATTTTGAGAGCATGCAGCTGCTGAAGCGGAAGCCCAGATGATTTTAAAGTCTCCTCCCCCGTCGGAACTAAACTACCAACATGCTCGAACACAAAAGTAAATGCTAGGACAAACCGATGCCCCGTCATTGATGACGGTGTCGCGCATGTTACAGCAGAAGAAACGACCGTTGAAGCTCCCCTCCCAACAGCTTGCTGGCATTCTATACTTTCTGAACCTGAGCACGACGAACTTCCGAACTCATGGTGCGTTTTGAATCATTATCTCGCAGTCTCCGTCTGCAAATTCTGATCTCTCTGTGATTCTGTCTCTCTCTCTCTCTCTCCATCTCGCTCTGACTCTGCCTTCCCTTGAACGCCCGGACCCGATCCTAGCCAACTTCTGCCTCCTCCATGGAGTGGGTCGTCAAGACCACAGTCTGGTCACGCGAGCGCATACGGATCACCTGCACATGACAGGCTGAAAAAGGGAGGCAATGAGGTCGGATTTAGGGTTTAGGGTTTAGGGGTACGAGTACTGGGCTCAAGGTGGATGATGCCCTCCTCCCTTGGGATCTGTCGGAGATGGCCTTCCACAGGTGCCGCTTGGCACCAGCGTCCACGGCTGCACTGGGCTCATCCAGGAAAAGCCTCGGCGGGAGCTCTGGGGAGGCTGCATCCCAAAACCTCCAAAACTCCTCTATAACCCCTAAAAACCTCGGCGCCCCAAACTGTAGGGCCACCCTTATCTGGACTTGTGAGTTCTACAATCGCCAGAAACTGCCAACCCGGGGGGAGGGCATGTGCAGCGCGCAGAGACTACAAGGGGCCACACTTTTCCAGCCGGCTTGTGTGCCCACCCTAAACCCCAAACCCAGGCGTCGGGCACCAGGCCCGTCTTGAGAGTGCAAAGTCCGTACTTCGACAGCCACAGCCCCAAATACCTAAGCCACATGGGGCTCGCAACCTCCTGTCAGGGCTTCATCTGAAAACTTTACAGCCGAAGGCCCCAATGCCGTGGCAGTCGCACACCCACAAGCCCTAAACCCGAAACCCAAAACCCCACAAGCCCAAATCTTTATATATATATATATTCTCTCGCTCTCTCTCGCGGAAACCCTAAACCCCAAAACCCTAAACCCAAATCCACATTTGTTCCAGGCTAGGAGCAAAGGAGATCGGCCGATCAGGGCGATGGCGAGGCTCAGTTTGCCTTTTTCTCACGACTCAGCCAATCTATGAACCTGTTTGTTTTAAAGGTCTTTTGTGTACATGAATCTGAATGAATCCTAATAATTTTTGGGGGTGGGGCCAGGGTTTCTCATTCAAGTTCCTGCATTAGGTAATCGTTAGGACCCCTCTAGGAACACCCTTCTGGGATTCAGGGATTCAGGGCCTAGGGTCTCGCTTTGGGGTTGCCTTGTAATAAGCAAGAACCTAGGATTC
The DNA here is from genome assembly GCA_905231915.1 of Symbiodinium necroappetens. Lineage (NCBI taxonomy): Eukaryota > Dinophyceae > Suessiales > Symbiodiniaceae > Symbiodinium > Symbiodinium necroappetens. Next base: position 24,657 of record CAJNJA010022742.1, on the reverse strand, counting down.
AGCGCAGCCCCCGGTTGAAGAGCTCAGGGTTTCTTCGCGCGAAGGGAGAAAGATTGGGGTTGTTAGAGGGGCCTCGATAACTCGAACAGGGCTTGTGCGGGGTATACTGTACAACAATAATTTGTAACTTGTAACTATATAGGGACATGGGAAGGCCATGACTAAACATTCATGCCCCATGCTTTGCTCCGGTGAGTCTGAGGAATCAGGCCGCTACTCGTCCAGCCAACAGCACGTAGGGAGTGATGAGGACTGATCTTACAGCCGAGCTAAGCCGGGCACTACCTTCAGTGAGCCAACCCTGTCAGAAGGATCCGGGTTCCTTAAACCCTCAGGAATCGAGAACTGGCGCAATTAAGAAGTTCCTTCCAAGCAAGCGAAACCCTAACCCCCTAGGTACCTACTAGACAGGGTACTAGGTACCTGGGGGGTTAGGGAAAAACAAAAAAACCTGAGCCTCCCGGTCTGAGGGCCCAACGCTTCATCCCGCCGCTGTACCTTGGCAGCACGAGCCCTGCAAAACCACCCTGACATTTTTGCTGTTGCTGACAACGCTGGGATTCTAGACCAGAAATGAGAGGAATGATGGAACGACGATCGCTACTTGTTGCTAGTGCTGCTGCCCTGTAAACTTCTAAGCAGCCCTGGCAAAACATGTCTTCACGAGGGCCTTCAGCCGAGTCCCTGGTCTTGCTGCTCTTTGCATATCGTTGGAGGCTGCTGTACAAGCGACCAACGCAGAGACCTGTTGGACAAAAACCTCAAACGACCCCACTGGTGCTGCGACCTTCTCGCTAGCTCCGTCAAGTGCGACACCAACCGGAACTCGGCCGATGGGACTGCGAAGCTGGCTGCTGCCAGCGCTGCAACTCCAGCGTCTCCGATCCGGTAACACTTGAAGAGATGGAAACTGGTCAAGTTCTTGCATTCCGGGACAGCTGCGGCAAGAGCTTCTGCCCCAACATCGCCGATGTTGTCACTTCACTCTCTCTTGTAATCTCTGACAGCTTCTCGCAATTCACAGTGGCAGCAGCAAATGCCGTAGCGCCCGCATCCTCAATCCCATCACCTGTCACTTCCAGTTCGACCAACTTCTCCGGACGAAGGCACTCAAGACCACGTGCAAGTTCGACAACGCTACCTCCAAAACTGTGTGGAGAGTTGACGAGTCTGAAACGTCTTAGATTCACGAGGCGGCAATGCATTGGCCAAGATCGCTATCTCCTGCTGGGGGCAGGTTCACGGCCTCGAGCTCAGTTCGCCTATGGTCATGCTCCAGGAAGACATGCTCCTGCAATTGAGCGCATCGGAGCGGTGAGTAAACTTCAAGATCAAGACGTCTGGAAGTCCCTGCTCGCCTCGTGCCACCCTCTGCTGAGAGCCATGGGGAATAAGCATGCAGCACTACCCTGGCGCGCATCCACGCATGGAGTACGGTGTGCTGTTCAGGACCAAGTCACCCAGGTGCAGGTCAAGAGGCAGAGGAGCAAGAGCTCGAGATTCCGATGGCGAGATCCGACCGGTCTCTGCAAGCTTGAAAAGATATTCCAGCCGCACCAGTCGGATGTTGGCCTCGACCAAGAACTTCTGGAGACACTTCGGATCTGTCAAGCTCCGCTCCTTCATGTCTCACCACGTGCTTGGACAAACGTATTCGCAGGACCCTTCTCCGGGTCGCTAGTATACGGTTTCGACATATCTGAAAAATCTCATCCATTGGCTCCTGTACAAACTCTCCTCCTCTTCCTGGAGTCAATCGCATGCAGGAGAAGTCATCGAACACTTGCCGGGTTTCCCTCCCTGTGCCCTTGAGCCTCCTCTGCCAACTTCTCCGCACAGCCGCGGGCGCATATCCTGGGCTGACCTGAAATCAAATCAGCCCAGGACACGCGGCCGCGCTTGTGCGGAGGAGCAGGCACCTGAGCCTTGGGTCGTGGCGACCTGGTCCTCATTGACTCTGGAGTTTCGAAGCAGCTCAGTGCCGGTGAACTTGGCGAGCTGGCCAGGGAGAAGTCATCTGACCATGTGCCACCGTCAAAGCGCTAGGGCAGTGAGAAGCAAGAATGGCAACGCCAAGTGACGAATGGACTTTGGTGATGGACTGAAGGCGTCCCTTCGCTGTGGGCATGCCCAAGCCTCCCTGTCAAGGGCTCATCAAAAGGAGCGACACCTTCATCGCCATCCCAGCGTCAAGGTTGAATTTGAGGCACCGCTGCCATTCTGGATGCACAATCCAGAATGGCCGCGCAGCCTCAAAGCTTGACGCTGGGATGTCTACGGCTGAGGCTGGCAATGCCAAAGGCTGTGGGGATGCCGGTCTGCAAAATGTGGGCACCGATGCGTGACACTCCATGGCACGGCACGGCCGCCTTGTTTCTACACAGGCCTGGCGGTTGCTGAGCTTCAGGTGGCTATCTGCAGGAAGGGGCATGATCTGCAGTTTCGCTGGTCGCTGCGCTCCACGACTACGGTTATAGTCATAAAGACAATATAACTGTAGGCGTCATAGCAATAATATTCATAATGTTGTTAATAGTACTAACAAGAAAGGTACCACAATTTGAAACAAAAAGAAGAAGAACAGTCACAACCGTACGAATGATACATATTGTGCTATATACCAACATAACTAATATTTGTGAGGAGCCTGCTCCACGAATCTGTCTGCTGGACCACTCTCAACAAACTCCATTTCACCCGACTTGGGGCTTGGCTTCGAGCTCTGCTTCTCATCTACAAGCCTGTATGGGTTAGGGGTGGGGGGGTAAGTGTTCATAAATAGGGGCTTAACGTTTCGGGTTTAGGGGTTTAGGGTTTAGGGTTCGAATACCCTACGCTTATGGCGAGCACCTAAGCCAAACAAGAACCGAAGGCCAAACTTAATGTCTTTCCGCACTATTCTGACTTCTAGCCCCAGAGACTACCATTATGGAATTAAGCCCCAACGGACCATCCTTATCATGGTTTTGGGGACTTAATTCCACTCTACAAGTATATATGAAGCCTCATGGACTTATGGACTATCAATTCGATGCAGAAAGCTGGGCGGCCAGCTCGACGGCCTTTCTGTCGGCATCCTGTCCTGGACGTCGGTTTAGTAAGGGTGCCGCCTTATTTGGGGTTCCGAAACAGCTATACGCTCGTGTAGCTTGCTATCAATCCGAGAAGCCAAAGGGTCTAAGTCGCCCCAGATTTCGGAAGGCAGATGTTTTACAAGCAACTCTGGGATTAGATGGCAATGAGATCACTTCTTCTTGAGGCTCCTACAACAAAACGAAGGATGGTCGACACTTTGCGGCCCTTCAGTCAGGATACCTCCATGTTTGATAGGGCAAAGGCCGGGTAAACGGTGCAAAACCGACCGTGTCTGCGGATCTGTTGCTGCAGCTCCAACTAGCACGAAATGGGCTTCAGGGGCATGGACGGGTTATATACTGCTGGTGGGCGGCTGCTGCATTCGCTCTACTCACCTACCATCTATTCGACGGTTTCCACCTTTTAGGTTCCGGCGAAAAAAGAGGCAGGCAATATACTTCTGATACTCACCCTAAACCTAACCCTATGCAATACCAGCACCAGCCTGGGACGATGAATCTTAAGCTGCTTCCATCGCTTGTCTATCTCTGCAGTCAAGCCCCGAGCCACGTGCAAGATGATACCATAGTATATGGGATTTTATGTTACACTACTCCTCTGTTATATATATATATATATATTATGTTATACGTTATCATATATTGCACTATATCATGCCATCTTAAAGTAGACTGTATAATGTTATGTTTGCTGCATTAAACTGTATTACTCTATTGGGTTATGCTATATTACTGTCATATTTTGTTCTATTATAATGGTATATAGTATACTATACTATACTGTAATTATACAATGCTCTACTATACTATGCTGCACTATACTACGTTATGTTTCCATTATTCGGTTATCTTACGTTGTATCAGGTTATATCGCGTTACATTCAAAAAGGTTACATAATTTTTAACATCACTAGAATCGGCAATAGCACAAACAACTCCATGGTCTTAAATCCGAACTCAGCCCAGCACTACGTCATGTACCCAATGTGCGATCCGAAATATGTCGTGGGTGTGGGCGTCTTCAAGCCTTTAGGTCTAAAGTACCTACACCATCTCCAGCCAAACCTTACAGCTGCTCTTTAAGTACACTATATCCTGACACAGGATTCGACGCAGGCATGTCTGGCATGTCTTCTAGTTGCAGGTTGAACTTGAAACTTCTATACTTCCTGCATCTTGCGAACCTCAGCCCTGAACCCCGAGCCCCCACAAACCCTGAAGTTGAAACACTCGGCCTGTCTGCCTCTGAGGTCACTACCGTCGAGCCCCAAGCGGTAAAGGAGATTGTTCACACGCGCATCAAGCTCGTCCTTCCAAGAACACGAGAAGCCTTGTCACATTGTAGCATAGTGTGCTGTGCGATACTATATAGTTCTTGGATTGCAGAATGTAATATGGCACAGTAGAGTACAGTATCGTAATATAGTCTAGTCTCGTATTGTTCTTCCGCGTCGGCCCAGGACTGATGTCAGAGGCTTTTTCAATTTGCTAGGCGACGCTTGGTAGTTTCCCGATTTCAATAGCGGTAAGGACCTTCTCAGCTTCAAGGAGCTCAGTGGCCTGAATAACGATTTAGGTTTGAGGGCTGGCATTCATTCACTTTGCCGCATCACCTATCCGAAGCCACAAGCTTTCTTGACTGTCCGGCGCGGTCCAAAATCTGGCATGTGAGACAGTGAGACCAACTGCTGACAACAACTTCATAGTCTCGGGACTCAAGTTACGTCTTGGTGCGAGAACTACGAACCCTGGGGTGGTGAACTACTCTGTACCAGAGTCATGAGGTGGCCTGACCATCATACGGCCCGGATGACCCAAATCGATAGGAGTGCCAGGAGGCAAAACCAGAGCCCTGCAAGGAGCAGGGGCCAAAACAGTGAGGGGGATGCTTCGCTCTGCGGAGGCGGCGCCTCGGTCGCGGCACCCTGGGGCTTGGCTTTCTTGGGCTCCAGGGGGTGCAACTCGGGTCCCTTTCCGGGCCATCCCACCACCTCGAAAGCCTCCACCGGGGAGGGGTTAAACTGTGCGAAGTCCACGGTGGACCTTCCATCTGAAGTGCGCTGCTGGTTGTCTGCTCGAGCACAAAGCAGGGACCTGATGACGTGCTTCGAGCCACGCTGCGCTGCCAAGTGCAGTGGGGTGACGCCATTCTCATCCGAAGCATTCGGGTCGGCTCTCTGCCGGCAGAGAAACCGGGCCAAGAGCAAGATCTGCTCCTGGTCCGGCCCAGCTAGTACGTGGTGCAGAGCTGTGCGACCGAAGTTATCCAAAGCTTCACAGCACCAACAACCTGCATCGTCCTCCGAAACGGCTCCAAGCATCTCCTGCACCGTTGAAAGCTTCCCTGCCCTCACAGCATCCTTGAAGGTGTCTGTTTCATCTTCAATGAAGAGGTCTGCATCTTTGCGTCGCACGGGTCGGCGAGGCATGTTGCGTTGCGCACATTTGTTTCTCTGAACCCGTTTGTTTGTGTTGTTCGTTCTTGTGGTGCGTTCTATATTCCAAGCTGACTGATATACCCTTCTGATAAGAAGGCAGTTGATGACAGAATCAGGACCCAAAGATTACAACATTCTGTCCCTACGATGGCTGTCTTCAGCAACTTGCTCGAAGCCTGAATGTCTGTGGCCGTATGGATGGGGGGCGGGCGGCGAGAACGTCGGGCTTGGCTTTGTCTCGAGCTTAGGACGGGCGGGCGAAAGGGCTCAGGATGTTAGGCTTGGCAGGGTTGCGCGCGGTAAATCACAGATCAGAAGCCCATAACTAAGAAGAGACAAGAAACGATAGCACCGGAAATCGAAGGCCATAAGAGCAAAGCGACAACAAGCCCCCGAACCTTCAAAGGCCTCCAAACAGCAGAAGCACTGGCAGCAGCCCCCGATCTTCCAGCACGACCCGTTGTTACCAAATCTGCATGTTTTCCCCGTAAGAAGTTACCCAAGAAGCTCAAGAAGCCATTGTACCATTGCATACCATGATATCTGCTCTATATATATATACACATATAAAGACAAACAAACAAAAAACATATATATATATATATGTACATAGACTGATTTATGTATACACATATGAGTGATGTGATATAATATGACATAATATTAACATATACATACGGTGATTACCTGAATGGCGGGGCTTGCATATCGATCATCTAACTGTCCAGGATTCCGGTGATGGTGCCTGCTGTGAAGCGGACATCAAGTCGCTTCAACCTAAGAGAGCATCGCCCGAAAGGCTTCGTGGGCGAATGGTTTAGTTTCTGTCCCGAAGAAACTCCTAAATCAAAGGTTCCGAAACCCTGATAGTCATGCCCTAAACCTCAATGCTCGAAAGAGTGCCTCCGGGACGCCCTTGACTCGACCAAAGAACCTTGCCGCGCCAGGGCTGGAAACTCTCCGCAAGCCACTACTGTCCTACGTACGAGGCCGTTGAGGTCCGTCTTTCTATGGCTCGAGAGTTGTTTCAGTCCAGTTGCCTCGAGTACTATAAGAACAATCATAATAATAGTAATAATAGTAATAATAACAAGGATAACAGTATATAACAGTTAGATTTCCACAATTCTAAATGGGCTAGCGCAGTTGGTTTGCATGATTTGGCGAAAGTTTCTGTCCGTGCCAGCCGGCTATCTTCCTGTGGAATGGGCATGAAGACATGTTCGCTGAGATCCCGTCAGCAGGATGTGTCGTAAGTAGGGGCCATTATCAATTACAGGCAGTCGAAGTAATTTCGGCAAACGCATGGTAACCATGGGGGACGGCTTGCAGTAAAAAATTAGGGGGCTTGCAATTTCAGCTGGCAAGGGTGCAGCATGCCAGCCTGTGCAGGAATCACTCGGACTTCTTGATCGTCGAAGCGGTGCTGACAACATCGTTGCTACTGCTACTGCTGCCCTTCCCTGAACCTCCAGTTACTTAAAGAGTAGGTTACCAACCATCCAAAACGTAACCCAGTAACCCATTCTTTGGGCAGCTGGGAGCTCTAGGGCCCTTTTCAGCACGGGCCCGGCACGTGCCCTAAACCCCATAAACCCTAAACCCTATAAGCCCTATAAATCCTAAACCCTCCCTTCGGTCATTGAAGAACCCGAGGCTACAGTAAGGTCTCGACAACAGGTGTTCCCGGCCGGACAAGAACTCCCAGAGAGGATCAATCTGCGCACCAGGAGGCCATGCTACCATTGTATGCCATGATATAGATATATATATATATGTATGTATGTATGTATGTATGTATGTATATACACACACATAATTATTGTGGATAGATGTCTGTATATACATATACCGCTATACATATATATGTATATATACATACACATCATATCATTATATGCATATGCTTAGGGCGATTTCGCCAAGGCTTGCGGGCATGGATTTGGGGACTAGGATGTTGCCGGTAAGGCTTTGTGAAATGCTTCCACGAAGCGGGGGCGGGAAGGAGCCTTCACGTCGAATCCCTGAAATTATTGAAAAAAATTAGTATTCCCATTCTCTCTTCATGAATCAACCCCGGCACCCGGACAGTGCCTGAGCAGATAGTGCAGGGAACCCCCACAGGAAACCTTTTGGTAAGGAGCAGGGTAGCCGTTGCCGTAAGCCCTGAGCCCTAAACCCACACACATCGGAGGGATCCTGGGTTCGCTACACAGCTCGGTTCAAAGCTATAGGATCAGCATCTAGGGCATAACACATGCAAACTTCTTTGAGCTTTCATGTTCAGCAACAGTCCCGCCGTATCCCAAACAAGCACCATCTTCGCATGTCGCTCTTCGCAACGTGTGACAATGCGTCAGTAGGGGGAAGAAGCAAGGGACCCCAACACGAAGCAGAAGGATCCTTATGAGGAGAACCCCTTGAAACGGGACCTAGCATTCTGAATCCCCCAGACTAGTAAGAACGCAGATCTCTGGTAGTTGTGGCAGGGCTCATGTGACTGAGCTCCTTAGAACCGAGAGTAATAGCGATTCAGGGATCGATAGATTGATCGATAATATAGGGTTTATGGATTAGGTTTACCAAACATGGGCTTGCAATTCGGCACCCTAAACCTTACACCCTACACACCCTACGATGTGTCACAAAACTCTGGATGTTTAAACCCTTGCCTCCCCTGACTTGCGAGCCCCGGCAACTAGCAACATAATCCTTACCACTCGAACCCCTCAACCTTAAATGGGAGTTTCCGAAAATAGGGGACCCTAATATAGTACCCTGAATAGTAGGATCCTTATTATAGGGACCCCCAAAAAAGGTACCCTAATGTTCGGAAAGTCTTAAATCGACTGTAGACCCTCAAGTCCAACCTCTCTAGGACGAATTACGCCCAAACCGGATCCCTTCAGTCTGCCTGAGGGCAGACGCCCAGGACTTGGTATGCCTGTTGCAAGGCTTGAGGACGTTAAGAAATCATGTATAGGGTTCCATGCATTTGCTTGCTTGTTTATGACTACTTATGTGTGTGCATGTTTGGTATGTTGGGGGGAGGGGTGGCTAAGCGCAGAGTGGGTATCAAGTTGGAGTTCAAACAGAAGTCCCATTGTTCTAGGTTTTGAAAGTTTTGAAATGGGCACATGTCCCTAGCTAAATGCGCAAATCTGCGCTGCAGGGCATGACAGGATCAAGTAAAGCCGTTTGCACGAGGTAAGCTTCGCCATATGACAAACAAATAAACAACAGCACTAGCAATAACAATAATCGTAATGATAATAACCGCAACACGGTAGAAGCGCACCCCCCCAAGCCTACAACTCACAACTCGAACCCTAAACCCTACGCGCAAAAACCGCAAAAGACTCGTGCACCTTTCGGGGTTCACAGCTTCTGCCTCAAAGCGTCCGACAGCTAACGGATCCCGGCCTCTTCCAGGCCGTGAGATGTCGTGACGTCGTTACCGAGGATCCGGACCTGCTGCTGATTCCGGCTTGTCGGGTTTATGCTCTCACAACTCGGACCAGCCAGGCGAGGTTCATGGTGCGAAGTCGGCGTGAAACAGGAAACAGGAGTCAGGGTTTAGGCTTTAGGATTCGGGGTTTAGGGTATCGGGTGTGGCATTTGGCGTCTAGTTCCTGGGTTTTACATACCCACCCCGCTCCCAAAGTCAGATTGTTGTGGCCCCTGTATCAGTAGAATTTTGACTTCAGAGCAGCAGAGGTTTCACACTCTCGCAACTTGGACAAGCCACGGCAGAGGTTCCAGGGCTTGTGGCTTGTGGTTGCCACCTTCTCAAAGCCGACACCCAAGCCAAAAACCACCCAGAGAGGCCTAAATTCAGACACTAGGGTACAGGACCCAGGGCTTAAACTTAAGGTCTCTGAAGCCGATGAAGGAATGCTCTGGAAAGGCAGGGAAATCGGGAAGCGAACAGCTCGCTGCTGGTACACGACATCCCAAGCCTCACTCCAGTTTGTCAGGCTTGTATCCTAAACCAGACACCACCGAGACCTATACCCCAAGCTGTAGCCCTGATGGATGTGGGGTCGACCCTTTCCGCAACGAGCCGCAGTGTCACACACAGCGATCCTGCGAATTAGATGGGTCAGACATTAAAGAGCTCAATGGCCGATGCAGTGTCACTGTCAAATTCGCACTACCTCGTTGCGTATGAATTGAGGACTTTCCGGGCTGTGCCGGTCCCTGTCTGCGCAGCCATCACTGTAAGTCGATGCTCGGCGTAGTGTTCGGCCTGCGCCTGGAAGATGAACTTCCTGAAGTAGGGAGCTCTGCCTGAAGGATTCGGCCTTCAGTATTTCTTGAAAGTCAATGAGGTAGCTCAAATTCATGATCTTCTTTCCTCGGCTGCTTCTTTTCGCCCCCTAATCCTGGAGAGGGGTAAAAGCTGCAATATCCAAAAAATGCAGGGCAACAAAGGTCCACCAAGTCTCGATACATGTAGAAAGCCCTCTCCCATGTCCGCTTGCTCCCTTCGATCTCGGGGGACACTGGGAGAGTTTCCTCCCCCAGCATTAGCCAAGCTTCACCCATGCCTTACTTCCCCAATAAGCCAGGGAAATAAAAGGTTATTTGTTAAACTTTCAGATTACTACCCAATTATCAGAACCCAAACAAGTTCAAAGGTTGGATCTTGGAGAACTAAGATGCTCCGAGTGTTGAAGAAGGCCTCAACGCGTTCGTGCTCCCGTGACTCCTTGAAGCGCATCAGCACGAAACGCCTCTTCTCCAGAGTTTCCACCGAGACCATAGCTTGTAAGACTTCGGTCTGTTCAAACCCCAGTGAAGAGACGATTGGACAACAAGAACCATTGGACTACTTCGTCAGCCATGAGGCTACAAATTGCAGGTCCTTGTGTACAATACTACTGATAAAGCCAAGGGAGCTGCGGTTTGTGCCATGCATCTCAGCATGAGAGCGCGAAGGAGGGCGGTCGAAAGGGGTGGCATGATAATTACTCCACTTGCACCAGCAGAATAACGGCTACTACCACTGCCACCACCCCTACCACTGCTACTTCTCTTGAAACCACCACCATCCGCACCACCGTGAATACGACGACGAGCACAGCGACGACTACCATAGGACGGCGAGGGCCTATGCGAAAGGTTACGACAATCACGACTACGAGGAATTAATTCGCCTTAGCCTCCGCTCTTAGGCAGGTGACTGGCATTCCGACGGCTGCCAATGCTCCCGTTTCGTGCTGTTCGGGGCTAGATTGGAGGAAAGCAAAAGTGGACCCTGGCCGAAGCGTCAAAGCCCAAGCTACACATCTAACCCTATAGGTCTTATCCCTATGAACCAAAACAAGCGAAAACAAAAACACAACCTCCAAGCTCTATACCCCAAAGAAGCTCTGGAAGAGGTCCGCCTGGCCCGCTGTTGGCGGTCGCACTTCGCCTGTCCTCGGCCAAGTTTTGTGCCGGGTGTAGATGGAGGTTTAGGGTTTGGGGTTTAGCATCGGAAGACTTCGTTACGCCCGCAGAATCGCGCACAAATAATGTGATGCATGGTGGGTTTCGGGAGATGGACAGAGAGCCTGTCCTGAAGCAGAGCTATCAAGAAGTCCTCAACCCAAACCCAGTCTTGAACCCCGGGCACTATGAAGCCAAAACATGTAGCACAAGGGGTTAGGGCTGGGGGTTTAACTCTATTAGCATGACCATGTACAACGACGTTCAACAGAAGGCTGTAGCGTTCAGCTGTTGGTTAATGCTTGAGGCTTCTGGCCATTCGCCAGCAGATGGGCACCTTTTTCATCCTGCCATCAATCTCGATGCTGCATAGCTTCCGAGAAGTGGGGGCTCACTGACAAGACGCAAGGCTAAGTCTGGGAGCTTCCGGTCCTTGGATGACGTACCTTGAGGTTAATTATCTTTATTATCTTGGCTTATATAGTACGAATAGCAATACTCATGATCATAACCAAAAATGCTCAAAAAAGTATTCATAATACTATTATACGTGGAAACTTTCAGATTGCCTTTGGCAGTCGGCAGTTTCAGATGCGTCGCACGGAGTGGCCTCGTCAAGAATGGCCGACAAGACAGCTCGCCCTCCTAAACACGACCAACATCTACTTCTTACTCACGAAATTTTTGCACCGCCAGTAATAATGATGTTTGGGTAGTTCTCTAAATTCGGATCCCTTCCAGGGTCCTGTTTATAAGCGTGCCACTACTTTGTTGGGGACCCTAATTCTGGAAAACTGCCCATATTATCAAAAATTATCCTGGGTGTCCATCTACAAGATCGGAGGATCCCTCTTTAAGGCCCCACAGAGCCTGACCATGTATTCACACACCTGCCTCACTAGCACAGGGCTTGGACCCCCACTGCGACCATCCGCGAATTTGCAAAGCTGGGTTTACTCACTGCCGTACCATAGACTGCATATCATACCTTGCTGGACATCCCTATCTTGACTCCAAGCAATAGGTCAGGAAACTGAGGGGATGTTTCGCAGGTAGCATGGATTAGGCGGGATTAGGTGTTGCGCACACTTCATGGATTAGACCCCAAACCCCAAACCCCGTATCTCAGTGCTGAAAAAATCTGAAACCACCTAAACTTATCCCAAAACGCTAACCCCCCCCNNCCCCCCCCCCCCACAAAAAAATAAAAAAGAAACCGTACGCCCCGAACATAAAATCTTATTATGATTATATACGGTTTAATTAGGGAGCCCTAAATCCTACAGCCCTAAATCGAATACCCCATCATAAGACAACTAAACCCTGAGAAGTGCATCCGATGCCTCCGCTGCCTCGGGCTCCTCGAAACTGAGAAGCGGCGTGCCTTGCGATGCAGGATTTTTTTTGTTTTTTGCCTCTTTTCCTTCTGCCCAATGGGTTGTCCGGAATACCATGCTGGTTGAGGCTTGTGGGATGCAGGGTTTGGGGTTTAGGGTTTACGCTCTCGCAACTCGGACTCTGCCAAACGCGGTCTGTCGGTTCGGGTGCCCACTACAGTTCGGGATCAGGGTTGATAGGGTATCGACTCACGCACTCGCACAAGGCTGGCATGGAGGGTTTAAGGTTTGAGGCTTTGGGTGCTGGGTTTAGGGCTTATAGCGTTCAGGATTTACGGTGCAAGGGTCCTTCTAACGGGTCCTCTACAAGGTCTCCTGCGGCAAGAGTGCTCGGACCCTCAGCCTCTGAATCTGCAGCTGGAGAAGCCTCCCGTACACTCTGCGCAATGCAAAAGACCGAAGGCTCCTCCGGAAATGCCCAGCTGAAATTCTCCATCTCGGAAGCCATCATCTGCACACAGTCCCGCACATGTCTTGAGCTCAGAATCTGGCTATGCAGGAAGACATGCATGCACATCCTTGTATACATACACACATTATGCATGCAGGGATACAGATACAGGGTAGTGGCGCTTTGAAGATATATGAGCAGTAACTAGTAAAACAGATTAGGTTGAACATGTGTAAGTACCGGCAATTTCTCGATCCTGCTGGCGTATGCTGCATGAATCCTTTGGGTGCCTGACATGTGGCGACTCTTGCGTCCACGACTCGTCATGACATCATCGTCCCCAATTCATGGCTCAGCTCACTGCTTGACCCAGAGATTTACCTGCCCTAACTCTGCCAGGCGATGACCATCTCTGCTTCCGACGGACATGCTTGTGGATCGTAGAAGTAATGCGACGCACTGACGCATAGCACCTAGTGCAGCCAGGCCAAAAATACTGCCATCATGCCAAACTCTGACAGCAGCTGGAGCGCGTCAAAGCCCTGCTGCCGGAGCTCTGTGGCGCTGAACCCGGCGATGCGAAGCTCTGAGACCGTTGCTGCAGGAAGGTTGTCCGGAAGGAAGCCGCGTGTTTTGAAGCTCCGAAGCTGGTAGGTATCAGAGAAATTGATCATAATGCGTTCGAACCCTGCTGCCTCAAGCTGTTGGCGAAAGAACCTTGCATGTGCGAGCTGTTCGGCAGTAAAGCCAGCTTCACGAAGCTCTGCGGCAGAAAACCCTGCCGCCTTGAGTTCCATGGCAGAGAAGCCTGCCGCGCGAAGCTGAGTGGCCGTAAACCCTCCGACTGTGAGATCAGAGGCAGAGAACCCTGCCACACGAAGCTCGGTGGCTGAAAATCCTAAGAAGCCGAGCTCGTAAACGAGTGTGGCAGACTGAACACCTCGCCCCCGCAAGTCAGTCGGGGCAAACTCAGCCTGGATCAGGTCTGCGACTGTCACACCTTGACGCAGAAGGGACAAGCCGTCGAAGCCTGCATGCTTCAGCTCTCTGGCAGTATAGCCTGCCTCTCTGAGCTTGCTTAAGCCGAGATGCTTCAGCCTCTGGGCCTCCACCCCGGCGTGCCTGAGAGATTCAAGAGTGGCTCCAGCCTCAAGAAGCTCGTCCACGCAGTATCCAGCGTCGACGCAGCTGTCGACTCCGAAGCCATAGGAGATCACCTCTGCAGCAAAGACGCCAGCACTCCGAAGAGCATGCAGCTCGAATGACATCGCCACCATCATTCGAACGAGTGCTAGCCGGTGCCTCGTGTCTATATCTATGAAGGGGAGGCTTTGCTGCGAGGGGCTGTCCCGAACAAGGCGCAGCCATTCAATCAACGGCATAAAAACCTCGGGAGAATAGTCGACAAAGAAATAGCCACGGTCATCTAGATGAAGCTCCCAGCGACCTGAAAACAAGGCGGATAGCTTGTTGTCTCCGACCACGCTGAACAATTCGCGGTGGACTTCGATAAGCTTTTCACCACCGATATTGATGCGGACGGTCTGTGTTGCCGCTTGAGCCAGGTCGCTCCCGGAATTCCCGGAGCGAGCGGGCCGACAAACTTCAGCCATCGGAAGGTAAAGCAAGAGTTGAGCCAAAGTCTCATGACAAAGATCAATGACTCAGTGATCAGCACAACCCGACGCTAGGAGGCCTGGTGGTGGCAGTAGCCCTGTGTGAGGTTCACCGGCACTTCAGCCGCACGTCATTGGAATGTCAGGGCATTTTGATAAGCTGTAAGATGGTTAGAATTGATGAACATACGCAGCAAAGAACCATCTTAATGGAGAGGCACCAAAGTAAGAATGGAAGTAGCCAGAAACGGCAACTACATCACACCACACACTACACCTGACAGACCCTAAAACCCGGAAACCCGAAACCCTAACACCTCTTAAACCCTAAAGCCCCTCAACCCTCAAAACCCCAAACGGCTGCTACTGCTACTACTACTACTACCACCACTACTACCACCACTACTACTACTACTACTACTACTACTACTACTCCTACTACTACTACTACGACTACGACTACGACTACGACTACTACTACTCCTCCTCCTCCTCCTGCTGCTGCTGCTGCTGCTACCACCTCTGCTACTACTACTACTACTACGACGACGACGACGACGACTACTACTACTACGCCCCCAACCCTAAACCCTCCACCTCTAAACCCAAAACCCAAAACCCTAAACCCTACACCCCTAGAAACCGTGGAAGAACCGATCCGAAGCCTCAGGAGGTTCGACCGACTCGGGAGCTGAGTACCGGCTTCCCTTGCGACGGTTTGGGGGTTTATGGGTTTGGGGGTTTTGCGTTTAGGGATTTAGGGGTTTAGGATTTGGGTTAGGGGCTTGGGGTTGATGGCCTAAGGGGTTTGTGGGTTCAGGGTTTGGGGTTCAGAAGCTTAGCGGGGTTTAGGGTTTGGGGTTTANNTAGGGTTTGGGGTGTAGTGTTTGGGGCCGAGGGTGCAGGGCTTAGGATTTAGGTCTTAGGCTGACAGTTCCTACAACAGGTTCCTAGACGTGTTCTGAAAAAAGGCCTTGCGATGCTTCTCTTTGCTTCTTACATGGCTTACGGTGGTTTGTAAGGGTGTTTGTTTTATGATTTGGGTTAGGGGGTTCAGGGTTCCAGGGTTCTGGTGCTCAGCGACTTCGAGGGCTTCAGATCTGTAGGGCTTATTTACAAGTTGACTGTGTGTTGTACTTACTTATAGAAAGACGACCCTTATCGGGAGACTGTGTAGTGTAGAGTTACTCTGAATTCTGAAGTGAATCCCACAAGCTTTACACGATAATCCTAAACCCTGGCTGGACCTTTCTCATAGAGGGTTTAATGGTTTGCGACTTTGTCTATGAACGGATAGCTCGACACAAGAGCGCAAACATAAAGCAGGAACCAAGCACGGTCTTACATTACAGTCTCACGATGTCACTTACGAAGTTGGAATAGGCACATGGGGTGCTTTTGGGGTATGATAAAGGGACTCACTCATTATTGCTCAGCCACCGCCACTCCTGCAAGTTCCGAAACGCTCTGAGCTTCTGATCTGCATGGAAGTTGAGCTCATGCTACAGAACCTCGAAAGAAGGACCTAACAGGCCTCCCCAGCCCCCCCCCCCCCCCCCCGAAGCTGCCTTTCAACAGCTCTTCTGGCAACGTCGAGTTCGTTCCCAGGGTCTCCAGTTCGAAGGACATCAGCTGCCTGTCACGACACGGGAGGGGGTTCAGCTTCAGGCTTCAGGGTTTAGGCATCAGCTTGACAGGTTTAAGGGGGTTTTCGGGATTTTTAGCGTGTAAATGTGCTTTTGCCAGCTGCCGCACTGTCTGTGGACATTTTTGAGCCACGGTCTGGGGCCGAGGGGCCGGCGGCAGGTTTGGCGAGGCATCGTTTTGACGCAGAAAGCTGAAGCAAGAAGTAAGCCGGTGTGCGGACACAAAGCTCTAATAAAGAGACAAGTATGGGATAATAGAAGCTTTGGCAGAGACACGACAGACGCAACTGCCACTACCACCAGCACCACAACCACTGCCACTACCATTACCACTACTCGAAAAAGTACTGATACTGCCCATACATGCGTGCCAGTGGAAACAACGGCCATATTTTGAGACGTAGCTTCGTGGCTTTGATTTTCTTCAGCAGCGAGAAGAGTGCAAAAGCTGCTGTGCACTCTGTTCGCTAGCAGCTACTGTGGTACAGCAAATGATGTTGCCCCCGGCTAACCGCGTCTAGCATGACTTCAACTTCTTCGATGGGTTGAGAGGCTCCTGGTAGAACGGGTTTGGCGCAGAGTCCCCTGGATGAGAGCCCCATCTTAATAAGTAAGCATGCTGTACCTGGATGCTTCATGCAGGGCACGGCGGGTTGAAACCTAACGAGCCGAGAAGGTTTCATATGCTTTGGTGCAGATGCATGATGGAAGCAGGGCCAAAGGACCACTCTCCTTTCGCCACTCCATGGTTCAGTTGCATGATGTAGGGCTTTGGCCGAAAATATGACCGGAGCCTCCCGAATGGAGTGGATGCGCCCCGTCTTAACAATTCCATGCACAACCTTCGCCACCGTGTCCTGCAGGCTCTCTCTATCCGGATGCCGCCGCCTGGGAATGAACTGAGGAGTCCCATGAATAGATTTGGAGTGAAGGCATTGTTGTTGTCTTTCTGCGGCTTTCAGCCTTCCCCCCACACAGACGGCTACTGGGGAGACATGAAAGCCTGCGGGCGCCAGCTGCTGTACACATCTGCAGACGTACGGTGAACCAGTATGTTAAGAAATATCATCAAAACGGGCTGGTCGGCCATCCAATCCGACGGACAGGCCCATATGGTCCATCTCCTCTGACAATCTGTCAGAGATGACAAAGATGCGGCCCCTACCTCGGGGCCTTGCAAGTTTGTGGATTGAAGCGAACTGGCGCCTCATTCGCACGATTTGGGTGCCAGCCCCAACCAACCCTCCCCTGCCGATTTGGACCAATTTGAGCGAATTAGTGTCTAATTCGCACGAGATGGGTGCCAACCGCCGATTTGGAGCAATCGCATTCGCAAGACTTCAGCAGCAGCTTCCCCGCAACACCTCTGGACCTCGTTTGTGGATTTGAGCGAATTAGCGGCTAATTAGCCTCTAATTGGCCCGATTTGGGTGCCAGCCTCAACCAAGCCTGCCCACCACCCCTTCACCTCTCCTTCTCCTTCCCATCGCGGTCTCTCCTCCCCGCCTGCAGCCAGCCCAACGAAGCCTCCCCTGCCGATTTCGACCATTTTCAGTGGCTAAAGCACGATTTCAGCCGCAGCTTCCCCCACAGCACTCCGGGGCCTCGTTTGCGGATTTGAGCGAATCAGCGTCTACTTCGCACGATGTGGGTGCCACCCCCAACCAAGCCTCCCCTGCCGATTCGGACTAATTACTGTCTAAATCGCACGATTTCAGTGGCAGCTTCCCCCACAACACCAGGCCAGCCGCAGCCCCCAGCCCCAGCCCCAACAGATGTCAAGTAAGAAACCTGCTGAGACTCTCGTGGATCTCTAGAATTGCTTAAATGCTATATCCGACTAAGAAATGTGTGAGACTCCGGCGAAGGAATGTGGTTTTCTAAGTTCGACCCTACTTCGTCAAAGCAGGGTAGCTTCGACTGGCTCTAGGGGGCCGGGTGCTCGATCTTGGGTTTTGTCCAAAGTAGATGCTCTTGTTGATTCCGCTGCTTTGACTCCGACTCCACATTGTCTTCGAGAGCAAGTCTATCACTTTCAAAGGGCACAACAGGTTCGGCTGACCCTGGCTAGGGTCAGCCAAGGCTTCACACGAAACGTCCGCTGCATTCATCTTGCTGGTCTCTTGGGGCCGAAAACTACTGCGGGTGATGGCGAAGTTGCTCTCCATCAGGGCACACAGATATATGAGCGAGCTCACAAATCCTTTTCCATGAAAAGGTCCCTGCAAAGGAGCCGTAAGAAAAGCTTCCATGATCTGGTTTGACGTATGGGGTTTGGGGTAAAACCTATAAGCCCCTATTATAAACCCTAAACCCTAGACCGTACGTAAACAGCATGAATGTGAAATCCATGAATGCAGAAGCCTCAAGAATCCCGCGTTCGGGCGGGCGATGGGGCGCTTGGACTTCACGTACGCAAGCGCGTCGGCGAGAGGCATCTGCCTGAAGAGAGGGCTCTGCAAGCTCAGTGATGCTGAAAGCTTGTGTGATGTAGGGTCATTTCTAGTTAAAGCCTGAACTAGCCGTACATAAGCTTACGGCAGTGCTACTTCAACAAATCCCACACACAATGCTGACCCCAAACGCCTAGACCTTTAAAGGCGTGAGACACTCCAAACGCTGCAAATCCCAAGCACGAAAACCTGTTCGAGGAGGGGCTGCGACGTCAACCCCCGAGGCCCTAAAGCCCCAAGCCAGCTGTAGCCTTAAACAATCTTTTCCCCCTTAGGCCTTATAAGAGCCCCGAAACCCTACAACCCTACAGTCCTTAACCCTAGGTAAGCCCTGAAGCCCTAAAATACAACCGACAACCCTGTAAAAGCTCTAGATGCCCAGCCTGGAGATCAGATAGGCCAGGCAAACGGACACTGACCGACTCTTTCCTCCGCTGTCACTTTGGACTTTTGCGGTTCAGATCGGAAGGTTTAGGGTTTAGGCTTTAGGTTTAGGGTTCTTGCTTGTTGGCGATTGTTGGTAGTGTTGAAGGTTTCGTGTTGAGCGTTCGAGGAATTCGGGGCTGAATTGGTTCTACTAGTGCCTGATCCCTTGGAAGGCTCAGGATAAAAAGCCAAATGTAGGGTATACTAACTAGATAGAGTAGGGTGTTGGGGTATGTTGTATTATGCTAACAAGCCCGAATGAATAGTAATGCTGATTACTCCAGCCCGAAATGCAGGACAGTTGTAGCCAATTGTACCCGGACGCTCCTTGCGCTTTGAGGAGTTAGAAAGGAGGAAAGCATCATCAGGCACCCCGCCCTAAAAATGCGGGCTGTTCGGTTATTAGTTATTAGTGTTCAGGTTTGGTTTATGGGGGACTATAGGGCTTATGCTTGAGGCTTTGAGTCTTTGAGTTCAGTGAAGGTTGATGAGGTTTAGGGTGTAGGGTTTGAGGTATTGAAGGCCATGGGATCTAGCACTTGTGAGGCCCAGGGTTTAGGCTCCACAAGTGCTTAAGGATTCGAGGTTGCTTTTGTCTGATTAGGATGTAGGCTGAGGGCGTCGGTTTCAAGCAGGGCAGCTGATAGGCTTAGGATTTGGGCGCAGATGTGCAAAAAATATAACCTCTGACAAGAATAGATCTCAGTCTAATAAGGCTCATCCCAGCGACCTTCGTGGCAGTGGACAAGAATCTTTCCTCCAGCTTCTTCCGCCTCTGCAATGACCTCTTAGTCGCTGAATCCAGGTTCATAAGCCCAAAAGATGGTTCAAACTTTTCAGTTCTGCAGGGGGTAATATTTTCCCATGTGTAATGTGTACACTCATTCAGATACACAGCCCACGCTTCGCGTCCCACCTGCAAGGCGGATTTCAGGGTCTCTGACAAATCCTGGTCTTCATGGTCGGGTAGGGCCAGCCGCCGCCAATGGAGATCCCCCAACTCCTCCTCGCTGGGAGCCGGGAGGTCTTCTGTGCAGTTGAGGATGTGCGTCACGCCCAGCTTCCGCAGCACATGCAGGCAGAGGCTCGTTGCGCCACCCACGAACCTAAGTCAGGTAGAAACCCAAACGAACCTAAGAGATCCTGAGACGTATATTCCCAAAATCGCTTCCTAAAACACTAAACCTTCTAAACCTTAGATACTTGCAAACCCTAAAATCCAAGCCCTCTGAAACCCTAACCTAGCAGCTATAAGCCTTATAGGTTTAAGCCTGGACCCGAAACAGAAGCCCTGAACCTTTAACCCTTAACCCTCAAACTGAAGCCCTCATAGGAACCCGTATAGAAGCCAGTCAAGGACCCTTTTTTGCAATAGGCTTTCCACTTCGCCCAAACCTGGAACCCTACAGCAACCTATAGTTCATGGTTGGGATAAAATTCAACGTCGAAACTTCTACTCTATTCCTCATCGAGTTCAAGTATCCCTAAAAAATCTAAAATGTTACCCAACTATGACAGAGTTCTGACAGAGGAACCCGCTTGAAGGGGACCCTATGATAGAAGCCTATACTACCCTTAAAGGACCCTACCTCAACCCCAAAGAACCCACCCTTTTTCAGGACTTATATCACGAAATCATAAAAAGGAGCCCCAAAACGGTAGGTTCTTCAGGGTCCAAGTAGGCCCTAGGCCCTAACCCCTAAACCCCAAAACCCTAAAACCCCGAACCCCTAAACCCCTCCAGCCGCCTCCGAGGTGCAGCGGCGCCTTTGGAGCGAGATCCGCCGGTCGCGAGACGGAGCCGGCCATGTGCAGGACTTTGATGCGGCTCGTGAGCTGTCTCAGACGTACCTTTGTGGATTCTTTGGGGGAAGGTTTAGGGTTTATAAGGGTTTCATAAAATTTATATAGGGGTTTAAGAGGTAGATAGGGTTTATAAAGGAGTGCAATTTGTGTAGGGCTTTAGAGGTTTGGGGTGTGTGGCGGGGCCTTGGCCCTTTTCAACTCACACAGTGGTTTCGGCTTCTGGAGGTTTGGAGCTTCGGCAAACCCTAAACTCTAAAACCCAAAACGGGTCATGATTTAAGGGCCCTTTGAGGGTTGAAGCGACGGGCTCGCAGACTGAAAGCCAAGAGGGAGGCCGCCTTTAGGCCGACCGACGACACTCCAGAAGTCGCGACACTTTCGGAGGGTTTAGGGTTTAGGGTTTCGGGTTTGGGGGTTCTAGCTTGCAAGGTCTCCGGCTCCTGTGAAGACCCAACACTACAAACCCATCCTACGCAGACCCACAATACGTAAACAAAAATGCCCACAAACCCTATCCATAGAGTCTCCATTGTAGTTCCATTGTTTTCTTCAACCAGTTAGTTACATGGGATCCTGAACGGTAATCTGCCAAAAAAGGAACTACAAAGAGCCCCAAGGCCCCTCAATCCTAACGCCATAGAATCCTTCAATGTCCCAGGCTAAAGGTCTCAAACACTGAACCCAAAGCCCGAAACCCTCAGAAGAAAGGCCCCAAACCAGCCCTGAAGCCCTCACTTCACGGAAATGGGTTCCACTTGGTGATTTAGCCTTTAAATGCCGAAAAAGAAGCTCGAGCCTGCGGACGAACTTCTCAAGAGCTCTGACTTGCAAGAGTCTCAACTGAAATGGGCTTTACTAATATGTGTTATGTTGGCTTGATGCTGGTAGCTAGAATGGGGTTTTGCCCCTCTGCCCTCAATATTCCTGAATCGTCCCAGGAGCTAGAAGCTCGTAGGCATCCGCCACGGGATTCAGAACGCTCTCGCCCAGAAAGCCACGAAAGGAGAAGGAAGCGCGCAGCTCTCGTCGGGCAGCCCACTCATCCACGGCCTTCGCGAGATTCTGGGTCTTCTCGCGCAGCAAATCCTCGACCATTGTCTCAACTTAACACCCTAAGCCTTGTACGATAAACCCTAAGCACCAAAATCCAATAGGGGTCTAAGCAATTGGAATCTAAGGTTCGGGGTTTCGTGAATGTACTATATTTACTTTGGGGCGAAACGGGGAACTCTTGACCGTATAGTTGTTCGCATCCTACTATGAAAGGCCTGTAAACCCTATGCGCCCTTTAGGAGCTGCCACAATACATTAAAACAACATACCTTTTGGAACCCTATACAACCCTAGAAACCCCTTAACGGAAAGGTATTCAACGAAAAACAACACTCTATAGCCCTAAACCCTCTCTCTCTGAAATACCCCAGACCTTCCAGTATCCCCGAATTAAGGAACATACCTAAATAATATAGGGATCCCTCCCATTATTTTAAGGCATATTCCTTAAACCCGAAACCCTAAACCCATAATGGAAGGTCTGGGTAGCCCGGCTCCTGCCACATTGCCAGCCGCTCCTTGAAAGCATCCGGCTTTGTGGCCTCTTGGCTGAGGTCACGGAGCTCGGCTGTGTTCCCCAGCCTCAACGCATCTTAGGATCTATCCCTAACCCCCCAGGTACCTACTATGGCTCTAGTACCCTGTATAGTAGGTACCTGGGGGGCTAGGGTATGGGCCTAGGGTTATTTAGGTTGGTTGGGGGTCTAGAAGTTTAGGGCTAGGGTCTGTGAAGCTTCTGGTGTTTAGGACTGGAGGTTGAAGCTTTCGAAGCACTTCCCAAAGAGCCCACAACCGCCTCATTGAGGAGTATTCCTAACACGTAATACGGCTTCTTAACCGGGGGTGTTCGGCTTGTTTTTTCAGGCGTTCTGGGTTGTGAGGAGATCCTGGGGTGGCAGTGTGAGAAACGCTGAAGACGCTCAAGGTTTCTTCCGGGTTCCATTCCCTATAACCCCCCAGGTACCTACTATATTGGGTACTAGAGCCCGTAGGGCGCTCTATATACTAGGTACCTGGGGGTTAGGGAGTGTTATTTCATGTTATTTCAAGTCAAGGCGCCTCGTTATGGCAAGCCCTTTAGATGTTTTGGGCTTGGGTATCGACACTCGTTTACACTCATGACTGCGCGGCAGTTAGACAATCGGGGCCGAGCCCTTCGAAAGGACAGCAAATCTGTCACCTGCGCTTAAACCCTGAACCTTTTTGAGAGTTTTTTGGGGAGTTCCTGACATCAAACCGGCCAGACGCGACATGAAAGTACTCGCGTCTAGCAGGGGAAAGTGGTAAATGGCCGGAGTCACAGTTGACATATAGCCACAGAATGAGACATAGCAGCAACAGCAGTCGTCTTCGTCGTTTCCAAAAGCAGCGGTGGCCCAGGCCCCAAGCACAAACCCGGCTACCACACAATCCCCGACCCCAAACTGTGGCCTCACGTTACAAAGCCAGCAAAAGTCTACACCGCCCTACACTGTGCGCCCAAGGAGCTTAAGCTGGGGACGACTAGGTGAGTTCGCACGCAAATCGATGAGGTCTGCTCGAAAATTCTCGATCCAGGAATGAACAACGTCTGTCATCCTTGGTGAGGCTTTCAGCATGTGGGTGATGGTTCTTCATGGGCTGCTTCACTGCCTAGCTGCCTCGCTTACGCTGACGATATTCAGGACCACGACAGCAAGAATCGACAAGGCTGTATCGTGAACTCAATCCCTAAACCCCCAAACCCCAAAACCCTAAACCCTGAACCCCTATAAACCCCTAAACCCCCCAAACCCTAAACCCGTGGAAGCCGTGGAGCATTTCTAGAAGCCCTTGCTCCTGAACTGCCGCAGCTAAGGCAGTCTTGGCCCCCTCGTTGAAGGCCTCGCTTTTTGGGGTGGCTTAAGCCTCCAAGGGCCCTAAGTACCTAGATGGTAGAATGTAGGGTTTCTATAATAGGACTTACAAATATGCTTTAGGGAAGTAGTCCCCATAACAGTACTTAGGACCCTTTGGGAGGTCCTAAACCCTAAACCCCTAAACCGCTTTAAAGGCCTTTAAGGGCTGTTTTAACACTCGCACTCGGACAAGCCTGGCAAGGCCTGCAGCAATAACGGGTCCAACGATTCATTTCTAGGACTTTTTTTGGGGGTTTAAGACTTTTCGGGTTAAGGTTCAAGGGTGGGGGTTTTTAGATTTTGGATTCTGGAGCTTGGGGATTCTCTGTCTAATTATTCCGGGTTAAAGAGTCGAATTCATAGGATCTTTGGTTTAGGGCTTACACGGTACAACTCGGACAATCCAGGCGAGGTCTCAAGCGCAGTCGGAGTGAACATAGTGAAGCCCTTCAGGTTTTTTTTCCTGAGGAAGCCCACATTGCAGGGTACAGTCGGAAGTACAGCAGAGTTCACCTGTGAGGGTTTAGGGTTCATGGTCTGAGCCCAAAGACCTCATAGCCGAAAGCCTGCACTGTCCGGTCATGTACACAGACAAGAAGCACTTTCAGGCGTAGATAAGCCCATTTTTAATCAAGGGAAGCCTAGCCCCCTAAGAGGAACCTTACACACACATACTGCACGAAGCCTCAGACAACCTGGTATGAAACCTAAGCCCATAAACCTCCAAAGTCATGCCCCCTAAACCGTAGAGGCCCTGAACCCTATAAACCCTAAACCCTGTAAGCCCTATAAACCCTATAAGCCCCTAAACCCTATAAACCCTAAAACCTCAATGCCGGGCCTTCACGCTGCTCATGGCCCCCGCTTTTTCCACAGCGGCCTTGCCGCCGTGGCGCTCCGCCCAGGCATTCTCCTTTCCCAAAGGATTTGGGTTTAGGGTTAAGTGGCATGGACCTTTATGTATAGTTTGTCGATCTCTTTTGTTTTAAATACAAATACCTATATTTGCCTTTTATTTTTTGCTTT
>CAJNJA010022731.1:14528-33690 GCA_905231915.1 Symbiodinium necroappetens | reverse complement strand
TGACACATGTATGTGCACTCACATACTACTAGTACTAGTACTACTACTACTACTACTACTACTACTCTACTAGTACTAGTACTACTACTACTACTACTACTACTACTACCACTACCACTACCACTACCACTACCACTACCGCTACCGCTACCGCTACCGTTACCGCTACCGCTACCGCTACCGCTACCGCTACTGCTACTGCTACTGCTACTGCTACTACCACTACTATTACTACTACTACTACTCCTCCTCCTCCTCCTCCTCCTCCTCCTGCTGCTGCTGCTGCTGCTGCCGCCATTACTACTACTACTACTCCTCCTCCTCCTCCTCCTCCTGCTGCTGCTGCTGCTGCTGGTTGCTGCCAGCAAAAGCCCGAAAGATGAACGCAAATTGCGGCATGCAGCTTTCGAGGCGAGGCCTGTAGGTTGAGACTACTTCTGGATACCTCGGTTGTAGGATCGTGGTGTTTCGTCACTTCGAGAGCCTGTGATCTACAGCCCCGCGTGCTGGACTCACCTCCCATCCAGCAGCACAGCTGCAAGCTGCAGCAAAAACACTGGACCTAAGATCGTGACCCCCCCCCCCCCAGCAGAAAATGACCGAGTCAGCTGCCAATTCTGCGCCGTCGGGAAGCCACAAGCATGCCAGCTCCTGCGAGGACACATACTAAGTAGCTAGCACGGCCTTTGGCATGATACCAGAAAAGAGGGCCATGGCCCCGTCGCGAACATTAAAACAAAACCCCCGCGTAAATCACCGGATCTCCATCTTTACATCTTTACTTGTGCTATCCTGGTAAGCACCATCATCGCCTCGTCCCAGCAGAAGGATCACGACAACACTCAGACTCGCTGCAAACAACAGCGGTATGACATCAGCATCCTCATCATTATCACCGTCAACACCCTCAGTGTCATCATCGGGCACTTAGATTCGAGTAGTATGTAGGGTTTTCACAAATCCGCTTATGTGTCTGGCAAATGCTTCTTTCAGACATGTCATGATCTGTCAATGATGGTATGTTGCAATATATTACATAAGCGTGCAGATAGAGACTGCGAGACGAAGCACAGTCGCTACATCGGACCTCGCAGCAAGCACCCTTCTCCCGTGGTATTTCCTAAATGCGATGATGGTAGTAGTATACAGAACATTGAACATCGCAGCTCTCGCAGAATATGAGGGTACATCCAGACCATTGAAAGGCTCTCATTTAAAAGCACATCGCAGCTAACAAAAACCGCGACTGGCCGCAAACACCAAAATGCTCTACAGCACCTTCTAAAGTGGTGTCGTGTGGCCAGAGTTCGAACTATGACCATCTACAGGGTGTGGAAGGAGCTGCTGTGCGACATGCGCGCTTACGAACAGCACATGCCCGCCACGTCATGAAAACAAATTCCATCCCCAGTATTGAACAGATTGTGCATTGTACTTTCAAAGCATTCGAAGCTGGCCGTACGAATCGAACTATTGTGTTTACATGGCTACTCTGGACGTACCTGTAACCTAAGCCGTGAAACCACATGCTGCGTTCTACACCCTGCAACCCGAAACCACCGTTGCTGTCCCGACAACTCTGGCTCACCAAATAAAAGCTCGGAAAGGGCTGCTCGCACAAACCTCCTGGAGAGCGGAGCAAGCACGTTGTAGAAGCACAGCGCCAGCGCAACGGGCATCCACGACAAGTGAGACACTAGCCTGCATGGAGAATGGTCGCGAGACTACGTAAGACTTGTCTGCAGAGTCTAGTACTTCAGACTTCATGATGATGAGGGTCTTCGTGCAAGCAAGGTTGACATCTCAAGCGACAACCGCAACAACGAGCGAAACAGCCGAACCAAAATCAGCCCACTCCAAATTCACATATTAGGATTCGGAACCCAGGGTTGTGGATCTTCTGATCTTATTTGTGGTATCGGACTCGGAACCAGGTGCTCGCCCTGAGGGTGTTTGGCTGGACAGTGCGGACGTTCACATGAACAAGTGGATGGAGTTGGATGTCCAGGAGCTAGAGCTGAACAGCATCCCGAAAGAAATTTTCTGTATTGAAAGAACTCGGTACCATTGCCGTCGCAACAGCTATCGGCTTCCCACAAACCCTCCATAACGAACCAACATCACGAAGTGCAGGCTAGGACATACAGCGCCAAAACCTCTGCGACTCTTTGAACAGCGCTGCTGGAGGCCTCTTCCTCGTCGCAGTTCCGTGGCGACCCAGAGGCAACATACACCCGCACCTGCAGCAACGGCACACGGTGGAATGCATGACATCCTTGTACTTCAGGGTAAAGAATTGATTAAGGGGGGTTTGTGGTGTTTAAGGTTCTTGAACTGAGAGCGCCTGCTCTTGGAATCCGGCAGGGAACCTTGTGGACTGCCTTCTAGGTCGTATTGAAAACCTCAACGATATTATGACCTTCAGCTGTTTACCTAGACTCCAAGCACATGTCTTCCATGCCAGCTTTAGACAGGCCTTACGAACAATCATGTTTCGGGAAAGCCGTTGTCTCTGAACACTGATACCCAGAACCCCTTCGCAGATTGAGAAATCTGGAACTTGGCTTGCTGCCTACGGCACAGGGTACATGCAAATTACGGACGTATTCTTCGCAGCGCGTGTACTCGGCTTTTGGGGCTCATGCAGATAGACCTCGGCTGCTGGTCAAGATCCCTGAATCAAGGCAGTACAACAATGCCTAGACCATGCGCAACTGCACAAACCTGGCACAACTCAACAATCTTCGGCCACGCCTACAGAAACTCCATCACCACCCATGGCCCAATACTCTACAACCGCTCGCCGCAAGCTAAGCCGTGCCTGAATTTCATGACTCTCAGCCGCCGCCAGCCTCGAGTCTCACTTGAGACCATTTTCCTATGGCTGTAATAAGGACATACCAAAGATGATGAAAGACGACCTTGCTGCAATTGCTTCTTGTCGTGGTACCGGCCATCTTTCCCCAAGTTAGTATCACGTTCCTTGCTGCTGCAGGACAAACATGATTCACCGGATCCTTCGAAACTCGTGTGGCGCTGATAGCTATTTGGACTTCTTTCCGAGTCTATGCAGAATCGTAAGTCGGATGTGCACTTGGCACGAACAACACAGCATGCGCATACAAATGAGTGCTGAGCCTGACTGTCGCCGGCTTTTGCGGCCGCGTCTGCACGGCTCTCCTGGACATTCGGCATAGTGTAGCAGCCGCAACAACTGTAGCAGTAGTGACCAATCGTGATGCGAACAAGAAGTCAATACAAACCTCCCTCCAAGAAGCGGTGCTAACAACACCTTCAGGCAACAACATGTAAGCTCAAAAAGGCTGCTTGAGAAACTCTCTCAGCCTTAGACGCACCTTGGACTCTGCTCCTGAACCCTCATTTTAAGGCCTCTGACCCGCTAGGGGAAGCTGCTGAGCAAACCATAAACTACTTGGGCAACGAGGATTAAGATTCAGCTTTGTGGCCTGAACTCCAAATCCTGAAGTCACAAACCCCACACCGCAAACCCCTCAGCAAAGGTTCTCAAGAATTCCTAGGCATTGCATGCCCATGCCTTGTGGCAGCTGCGCAGCGCAAGCGTCTGACAGCGGCCAAAGCCAAGAATATCACCTTGCGGTTCAGCCCGCCATTTCTCGCATGTCGGATCTTCAAGATAAACACCAATTCTCAAGAGGGAATTCAAGTCATCTCTGGGAATGTCTGGCCTGCGAGGACTATCTCGTCTAAGGACGAGAATTAAGCCCGTGGTTCTTAACTTTGCCATTGTGCTGCCTGAGTTAATTCCAGTTCTGACGGTGGGGCTTGCATGGCTTGCACAAATTACAGCGGGAGCTTCTATACAGCAATGCCGGTTCGCAGCTGGACATACCTCAGGCCAAACAAGAATCGGAAAGAATCTCAAGACTTGGGCAAGACAAGCCCAGCTCTCTGTGCTGGCTCAGGCTCCACCGATGCACCTACGGAGAACAATTCAAGGACCCGACCCGAGATGGCCGCGGCCATCAAACGATTTTTTGTATCATATGGCTGGCATCTAGCGTACTCGAACACGACACTGAGAGTGTCAAGATACCCGATGCATCATCTTCAAGCCCACAGCTAGTGACAGCTAGTGTGGAACATCGAAAGTCTGAGATCAGCGCAGGTGGGGCCAAAAGCACGCTCGACCAGAAGCTGTCATCGCGGGAAGATGGCTGCATGGACCTGCTGGCACGACGAATGCCGACGCCGCTTTCAGACGTGCATGGACTTCTGCAACGGCTGACCGACTCGACCATGTCGCAAGTTTCACTCTCTCCCAGCTTTTCGAATAGTCAAGGCGCAATACAAAGCACGCCCTGTCGAGGAAGCTTCTGATTCAAACTTGGCCCTGGCTACAATCTCCCACAAACCCAGGTCATGAAACCGGGTAAGCAAGAAAGCACCAGATCCTGCCTGAAAGACGCACCAGCAGATGGCGCGGGGGTCAATTGCGTCTACACGTGTTTCAGACACGCCCTCATTGCGGGCTTGGTCGGAGCGGCTAGGGTTAGGGCCGTTAGGGTTCAAGTGAGCTCAAGCGTAGAGAGACCGCCCTTGTACGTGTGGTAAATTGGAAGTCCATACTCGAAGACACAATGACTTTACTATAAATCGCCTTAGCAACACTAGTCGCAACCACACAACCAGCAAGGCAAGAGCACAGCAAAGCTTCAGGAGCTGGCACTCCTTTTCGCGCAAGGCAAAACATCGATGCTTCGTGTCCGCGGCACGACCAGCATGACAGGCATGACATGTCAAGCTCTCCTATACAGCTGTGCAAGCGAGCGTCACACCGGGAAAGAAAAGTGTCGCGTCAGCGGCTTAAGCGTGCTTTCCGACGCTCGCGTTGGGCTCGCCGAATGCCAGCTCGTCTCTCTTCCTCAAGGCGATCTTCAGGAGACTCCTTCAGAGACAACTTCATCGCCTTCCTGAACTGCTCAAAGAGAACGTCTGGCATACTCTTTGTCAACCCATCAGCGTACTGGCGCCACGTAGGAACCCAGTGAAGCCGGAGCACCCCCTGCTGGACCAACTGGCGTACAGCCAAGATGTCCAGGGCGGTCTGTCGCTCACTCGCCATCGCCGTCCCCTGCAAGTGGTCATAGACGGACTTGGCGTCAGTGACCAGGTGCCCTTCGGTTCTCAAGTGGCTTCTCCATTCGGGGTCGACGCCGGTCTCACCATACCACAAGGCATCCAAGAGCTTCTGGTTGTACAGAAGCTTGTCTGCCGAACCTGCCAAGCTGCAACACTCAGCCGCCATGCTGCTCCTCACCACACGGGCGATCTTATTAGAGTGGAACTCAAGAATCGCAGCAGGGACCGGCCGGAGCACACAGTCGCAACTTGTCAAGAAGTGAACTTCTCCACGTTGAGCCGACGCCACGCCACTGGTCTTACCAAGGGAGGCGTCGAAGAACGTCACCAGAGCTGGCTTGTCCAGTGGTGGGAAGGCAAGGCAGGCCTTGCCTTCTCTCGCCAACTCGTGGAACTTTTCCAGAAGCTCCACACCGGCCTTGAGGTCGCAGGAGGTGGCTCCAGACACACGCTGAGCCAAGCAGCTCACTTCAAACAGCAACTCTGGAAGAACGTGGTGAGCAGGCCACCGAAGTTGCGCCACCAGGCGACGGTAAGCCTTCAAGTTGGTCGGGTTCAGAGGCTCGCCCTTCTTCAAGCCGGCCAACGACGGGGCCTGGATCGCGAGGACATAGGCAGCCATGTCGTTATAGAAGACACCTGCCTTGATGAAGATCTTCAGGCCCAGGTAGTCCAGAGGGGCCTCACGAACCATGTTCCAGATCTTAATCTGAAACCGCCGGTCGATGGCAGTCTTGACCTCCTCGATCACGCTCGGGTCACCAGCCAGCAAGCCGTCGTCAACATGGAGGCACAAGACGGCGAGAACGGCTCTGGACTGCGGATGCTTCCACACAAACGTACATAAAGCGAACGTCAACTCTTCAAACCCGCATTCCATCAGCAGTTCTTTCGCCCGTTCGTACCAGAGCCGTGGCGCCTCTGCCAGGCCGTACGCGCTCCGAAGGATCAACCACAACTCCTGTGGCCCGACACATTTCAGATCACGCGGTGGTCGGACATAAAGTTCTCGACCCACGGCCTTCCCGCTGAGAAAAGCAGTGCTCACATCAAAGAGAAAACATACCCAGCGCTTGCTCACGCATAAAACCATCACCATGCGGACAGCAGTCGCTTGCGTGGTCGGGCTGTCGGTGCGGATCTCTCCGACGTCAGGATCAAGGTGTCCCGGCAGTACGATGCGACTCTTTGGAAGGAGCTGCTTGCATCCCGCCGCCGCCTTGTTTGTCCTGACCACACGCGCCGGGACCTTGAAGATCCGGTGGGAAGGGACTCTTCGCGCCTCCTCCTTCGTCAGGCGCTTAACCACGCTGTTCTTGGTCCAGGCACTCCACTCAGCAGCGTCAGCCTTCTCAAAAGCCTCAGCCTCGGCAGAGTCAAAGTAGCGTGGGTCCAGCTCCTTCCCACTAGCCTTGAGCTTCAAGAGGAACGCCTCGACACGACGGGTCTCCAGCTCAAGGTCAGCACAGGCGGCCCAAAAGGCCCGGGCAGGGACCGCGGGGAGCTCGTACAACACGCCGTCCTTGTCTAAGACCGCCGGCTCGGGAGGAGCAGCCTTCTCTGGGAAAACCTTCTTGGGCTCAAGCTTCCGCGGCTTACGTGAAAACAGCGTCAGGCCACGCCAAAGAAAAGGAGTTCGTCGGCGCGGCCTGTCCTTCACTTGGCTCGGGTCCTCGGTTGCCACAAGAACTTGCCGGCAACCTTGCTGCACCATCAGGGTGGTCCGGGTGCAGCCAACATTGCCACCAGGAGCTTGGAGTCTCTTCCTCGGCGCGCGGTGGACTCGTACGGAACACAGCGGCATGTCAAGGAGCTCGCTGAGGTAATCCACCTCCGCTCTGCTCAGCCACTCGTTCCTCAGCACCGCCTCGTCGAAGACTTCACCCTCAGAAACAGCAGCCAGAACGTAGTTGTAGAACGCGTGGTCCTTCAATCTCTTGGGAGCGGGCTCCGCAGCAACAGCTTCACCATCAGCCGCAGGTTCTTGCTCTTGCTCTTCACGGTGACGTTTCTGCTGCCTCGCAAACTCCCGCATGACAGCCGGCACGTCATCCGTCACCAAACGCCGCCGCCGGAGAGCCTCAGGACTTGGAAGAGGGGGACGCAGACGATCTTGCCCATCATCTTCATCTGCAGAGGCCTGTGGCTCATCGTCGGTCATATAGTCCGGCGGGGGGCCAGCCTCATTGAGGTCCTCTTCCATCTGGCCGTGATCGGGCTCGTGAGCAACGAGATCTCCTTCTATACGAGGAGCAGGAGGACAAAGAACCCGAGGATGGCGGCGTCCTTGAAGTGGAACTTTCAACATCTTCTTGACGCTCTTGAGGTTGGTCATCATGCGCCGCGCCTCGGTCACCTTCCTGCCCAGGGTATTTCTCCTCCGACGAACAGAAAGACCAGGTGCCTGCACTGCACTTGTTGCCTCCTCCGTGCTCGGGGGCCCAATCTCTTGGGACAGGTCCACGTAGCCCTTCTCAAGGTGTGCCTCGGCCTCCCGCAGACGAAGCTCCTGGTCATCGGCCGCCTCGAGGGAAGCCATCTTGAGGTTCGCGGCCGCCACCAACAGGCAACGTCCTCTCCACGAAATGAAGTACTTCTGGGCACCATCCGGGACCAGCACCACTGCGGGTCCCCTCCATGCACCGGCATCTCTCTTGTACCGGCGCCGTTTCGGGTCTGAGGCCGGCGACCAAAAGAAGACAAGTTCACCAGGAGTGAAGTCCCGAGCTTGGCCTCCCGGTGCCCGGCGCAAAGCAGTCTTCAGCTTCTCGTGCACATCTCCATGGAGAAGAGCCACCTTCGCTGCCGCCCTCATCTCGGATTGGCGCGCCACCTCTCCTTCCAAAGACAATGCCTGCCCCATGGACGCAGCTTGCCAAACCTCCTCATCGAGCAGCTCCGGCAAATAGGCTTGCCGGCCGAAAACCAACTGATGAGCGCTATGGCCTCTCCGGCTAATGGTCGAGTTCTTAGCCTGCAAAGCGCATGCAAGTGCCACCTTCATGGCCTGGCGGCCCTCTGCTTTCTCTGCTTCCACCGCCGCAGACCACGCGACGCCCAAAAGAGCGCCTTGACGTTCACAGAAACCATTCTGCCACGGAGCATAGGAACCAGTCACCTTGCTCGCAATGCTGTGGGCTTCCAAAAGGGCAATGAACTCCGTCTCAAACTCTCCCCCCTGGTCCAAGACCACAGCCACCGGCACACCAAAGATGGCCAGCCATCCATTCATGAACTTCCCGGCCACATGAGCTGGTTCCCGACATCGAAGAAGACGGGCTGCATGATAACACGTGGCCGCATCTACCATGGACAAGGCAACATACAGTTGCCCCCCGGCATCCTTGATGTACTTTAAGTCGAGGTGCACCTCCATGTTAAAGGCAATTGGCCGAGTACCAGGTCGTGCCGGCAAAGGCCTCGAAGGCTGCTTCCTCATTTGGCACGTAGGGCACTGCAAAGACTTCGCCATGCGGACCAACTCCTCGTCTGCCCCACCCATCTGAAGCATACGCACAAGGACCTCGTTAGCAGGGTGTCCCAGGCGCCTATGGACCAAGTGAAGACGCTCCAGCTTCGACCCTGCCTGGGGAGATGCACCCGGCACTTGCTCAAGACCATCCTCTGGCACATCTCTAGGGACCCTGGTGAGTAGCTGACGCAAACCATGCATATTGTCATGGGCCCCTTCTTGCTCGGAGTTGTTGTCGGGAACGTGGTGGGTATCGTCTGCAGCACTTCTGAGGCTACGGCCATTGGTCACAGGAGCCCCTTCTTGCTCGGAGTTGTTGTTGGGAACGTGGTTGTGGGTATCGTTTGCAGCGGTCGCCTTTGCCATGTCATAGTCGGCGATTTCTTGACACACACGCCGGTCCCAATCATCAAGCTCTGCTCGCCAACTCCCCGAGTCACTCTCCTCCGGTGGCTCCGGAGCATCAGCAAGGATCTCCATGTCATCCTCCACGAAAGCCTCTTCAGGCAAAATTTGAGATCGCATGAAAAAGGTCGGCACCACCAACATCCGTGCCCTCTGCTCCATGGCCTGTTGGGCGCCTCGAACCAGAGCACGGCACCACCCACTTGGCAAAAGTCGCTCCTCGCTACCGATCCATCGGCCGCATTGGTGCTTGCCCTGCCCTGACCCAGGACCAAAAGAGTGTCGATGGATCGGGGCGCCAGGGCAACGGCGAACAAGGTGGCGTAGAACAGGAGGGTCGGCTGCGAGCAAGGTGGGCTGTTGTAACGTAGGTGGTCCCGCCCGGCAAGACCAAGCACAAAGGTCTGTAGGGGCCTTGGGCAAACCATCCAAGGCCGTCACCGTCAAGGGGTGTGTCCACAACGGGTTGCGGGAAGCGCCGTAGACAAGGAGCAGACGGCCGCGCCCCCGCTGAGCCAGCATCAGGTCGTATGCAAAACGCCATTGATCGTCACGATGTTGGCAAGCTGCGGTGTGCTCGCGCAAAGAGGCAACGGTTGGTATGCCCAGTCTGGTCGTAGCTGTCGTGGTCGGGGGCATGCACACCACCAGCAAGTCCGGCTGCCACCTTGCAAAGTACCGGCGAGCCTCTGAGCGCCCAGCGGGTCCAGCGAGGTCAAAGTAGGGAGCAGCCACCGGTTGACCACAATGCCAGCCGGCCGCAGCAGCCACCATGCCGACAGCCATGGTGGCAACGAAGATTTCCAGGATCCGCCACGGGCCAGGGCGCCGAGCCGAGGGTGAACACAAACTCGCAACAGGCTCCTTCTGAGGAAGTTGGGCATGAGCTCGGCCAGCAACAGCCATGTCACGAATGGCCCGTGAGGCCTGGTTAAGCTTCTTACGCTTCTCCTTGTGCAGAAAGAGCACCGGCTTACTTTCAATCACCTCCTCCTCCTGCAGCAGCTCCGGCTCATCCTCGGAGTTCACATCAGAGGACTCGTGCACCACCCCAAACTCGTGAGAGGTGATCGACGCAGCGTCGTCAGCGAGTGGCCCACGAGATGAGCCCAGACTCACGTCATCATCCAGAGCATCGTTGGGGCTATCACGGAGGAAGCGGTAGTCCTCAATGACCTTCACACCCAGGTCCTCCTTGAGGAAGTGTAACCAACGGCGCTCCTCCTTTTCTCTGGCATCCCTGTAGCGAACTTGCTCGTGCCGAGGGTCATCTCCCACGCCATCCGAAAGCATAGCCTCACTCGACGATGGCTCCTCGACCTCAGCCTCTAGCTCGCCCAAGGCCGCCACAAAGGCCATGGACTGAGGGGCTCGTTTCAGCTGGTCGCGTTTCTCCTGCATTCCGGGCTGGCTCCATGGATCTGGCCCTCCACAATGAGCGAGCAGATCAAGGGCAGGATGCCGGGTGGGGGTAAGGCGCATGGCTTGACGGCACCCACAAATTTCTATCTCCCTGGTCCGGAAGTCGAACTGCACAGCCCATCTCGCAAGCTCACTTGGTCCCACAAGTCCAGGGCACATTGCAGCAGGGCCGGCCACCGCAGACATCCGAAGCACGTCTGCTTGTCCCGGCACCAAAGACACTGGATACAAGTGAGCCCGTGCCGAAGTCACCGGGGCCCCGCTGCCGAACTGAAACGTCTCCTTCTCAGGCACCGTCTCCCACGCGATGCCCCGCTGACGAAGTTCAGCTTGAAGAGCTTCGTGCCACCGTGCACCGCCCACTGCGGTACGGCAGCCAGTGTCGGCCACAGCCAGGCCCGGAGCCCACGGCACACCCGGCGGCTCCTCGGAAACTGCAGCCTCTAAGGTCTGGCTTGCCACCAAAACCCCATGACGCACACTGTAGTAAACAACGTGTTTCAGGTCGCACCGGGAGCAGCGAGC
Organism: Symbiodinium necroappetens; assembly: GCA_905231915.1. Lineage (NCBI taxonomy): Eukaryota > Dinophyceae > Suessiales > Symbiodiniaceae > Symbiodinium > Symbiodinium necroappetens. The sequence continues at coordinate 22,745 of CAJNJA010022731.1, read as the reverse complement.
AAAATGCCCATGCTGGTTTGCCGTCCACAGGAGATCGCCGTAACGGTGGTGGCATCGTGCCTGTTGTTCCGAAGGTCGAGGGGCCGCAGCACTGGGAACACACCTTAGGCCATCAAGCTGCCTTTGGTAAAGCTCACTGCGAAACTCCTCCAACTCACGCTGGCGCACAGCCTTGGCCTTGTCCCGTCCGGCCTCATCCTTCAAGGTTGGGGCCCGCAAAGGTTCATTATACAAGGCACCACCGCGGCCACCCGGACGAAGAGGAAGTTGACGATCATCACCATGCCCTGGCCCAGCCTCGTCACGTCCGCGCCCTGGGGGTTCAAACGAAGGAACACTCGCAGAAGCACGGCCAGCAGCAGCATAGGGGCGGTCACCATACAACACCGCCCAAGCTTCCTCTTCCTCCTCCTTTCGCAGGGCTGTTCGCACAGCCTTCTTCTCCTCCTTGGTCAGCTGGTCCACGGCACCAAGAAGCTCCAACGGCTTCAGCTTCATCGTCTTTGTGTCGTCCCGGCTCTTGCCCACCGTGGCCTTGGGAACCTCAACTCGCATCGGGCGGGGCGGCGCAGCTGCCAACGATGGGGCCGTCTCCAAAGAAGCCGCCGGCAGCGATTTTCCACCACCATCAATCACGGTCCATTCCCGCTTGCAGAGGCGGGTCCCACATGCCGAACAGAACATCGCCCCTTCAGTGCAAAAATCTCCACAGCCAGGGCACTCAACGAGATTCCCAACCATGAACGTGTAGTTCACAAAGTTCACCTCGTGAGTGCCATGGGCTGTTCCTTGCTTGTGCAAAGCATCCTTGCCACTCCTGACATTGGGGCACTCTGGATCTCCCTTCCAGTGCCCCATTGCCCCACAGCTAGCACAGGTCGAGGATCGCTTTCTCGCCGCAAGGCTCTTGGTGCCAACGCCGCCTGGGGAACCCGAGCTGGATGGCTTAAAGCCCCTGGCCTTCTTCTTGATATTCACCTTCGCCTTGGCCTTCCACCCAGCCTGAAAGGCCTCGTAAACATCAGGCAGCTCCTCGTCGGAGCCATCGGGAAGCGTCTCGGCCTCCCCCACATAATCCTCCACCGGCTCCTCGCCCTCAGGCTCGGCGGCCTCTCCATCAGCAACCTCCTGCTCCAGGTCCTCGTCGTCTCGCTCCTCGCCCTCCTCCTCCAAGGGCTGGTCAGCAACATGAGCAGTATGCTTGCAAAACGGCTTGCGCGCAGTGCTTGCCGAGGTCGAGGCCGAAATGGTAGAAGCTGCCGACGACGGGGCCCGTGAGGAAGACCTTGTCGATCTCGCCAAAGAGGGGAGCCTTCTCTCCTCCTCGTGGATATGGGCACACCGGTGCCTCAAAGCCTTCTCGATGGAGTCGGTGTCATAGCAAGCCCCGGCGCTGTAGAAGACATCCAGGCGATCTCTCCTTGACAGGCCGGCTCGGTTCAAAAGCCGCTGCGCCCAGGCCTTGTTGCTCCACGTGCTGTCGGGGTCCTCCACAATGTAGTTCATCTTCAGTCGCTTGAGCCCAGCCACATAAGAAGCCACACTCTGGCCAGGAAGGCGGCGGTAGACAGCCAGCTCTTTTTCTGCCCTTTCAAAGCTCTCGGCGCTGTTCTCGCCGTAGGTTTCCTCAAGCAGCTTCCACATAATGGTGAGCCCTCCAGGCGACGTAAAATCCGACAGGGGACGTTGATCAAGAATGTCGCGGGCTTCCCCCTTGGTGGAAAGATACAGGAGCATAGCCAGTTCCGACTGTTCCAAACGATAGAGGTGTTCTTGCGCTTCTATCGCCCGCCTCCATGCTCTGAACTTTCTTTCGGCGGTCCGCGTAAAAATCTTCTATCTTGACAGAGCCGATAGAAGACTTCGGTCGTTCATCACCCCGGGCCCGCCTCCGCAGCAAACTCTTTATCTCCGACGTCCCGGCGCTGCTGCTGCCCACGTCCTCGACGATAGCAGCATCAGGTGTAACAGGGGCACGGGGCCGAAGCCGAAGACGTCCTGCTTGGTCTGGCCTTGCCTTAGGGACACCATCCACAACAGCCGGCGAGGGAGGTGGCTCCGACATTGCCCTGCCCGCCGTCACAGCCGAAGGCACCCAGGACCATGACGAGGGAATAGCTGGCCTCCCTTCTGGTGGTGGTACCGGTCGCCCTGCACCAAGTTCCCCGGCACATCCACTAGCACCTGGTCCTGGTCCGAGAGGCCACCCTGGAGGAACACTCGGAAGTACATGCTGTCCAGGAGGCCACCCAGGAGGAAAACCAGAAGGTACTTGCATTCCTGGAAGCCACCCTGGAAGAACACTAGGAGGTACATGCTGTCCTGGAGGCCACCCAGCACAAGGCGCCGAAGGCACATGAACTCCAGCATGCCAGCCTGGTGGAACACCGTAAGGGCCGAAAACTCCAGGACCTCCTTGGTAGGCAGCGGGCCACCCTGGATGAACACCTGCAAGTCCTGCACAACCAGGAGGCCACCCTTCAGGAGCACCTGCACCATCAGCATCAACACGTAGCCCAGGAGGCTGCGAGTCTGCAGCACCCCATCCCTGAGACTGACCCCCAGCAGGAGAAGGTCCCAGCGTAGGGCGCCATTGTCCCCACGAAGTCGCCTGAGGCACTGCATCTCGCTCCGAATTTGCCGAGGCAGCCGGCCCGTCTTGGAAGGGATCTTCTGGTTCATCGTCTGCCTCTCCTTGGTCCGGTGCAGCTCCTCCCCATGGGTCTGCTTCATCCCATGGATCATTTTCCCCCGGCACGGGGACTTCCGACGCAGCAGGCGCCGCAGACGCCTCCATCCGCGAGGCTCAGGAAGCAAAGCAGGCAGCCTATCCTAAGCCCCCCCTAAGCTCCGCTACCAATATAAATCGCCTTAGCAACACTAGTCGCAACCACACAACCAGCAAGGCAAGAGCACAGCAAAGCTTCAGGAGCTGGCACTCCTTTTCGCGCAAGGCAAAACATCGATGCTTCGTGTCCGCGGCACGACCAGCATGACAGGCATGACATGTCAAGCTCTCCTATACAGCTGTGCAAGCGAGCGTCACATTTACGTCGGTCTCATCCGGTCATCTCATCGCTGGCTCTTACTGCTATATTGATACGATATCGAGCCGCATTGTCACCTGGATGTTGTGGCATTGTTGCAAGCCTCAGTAACAAAGGACTGCACCGCAGTGCTTCATCGGGTTGCCCCTGTGCAGAAAATGCTGCAGGTGTCCATCGCGGCTTGCAACAAGCAGACCGGCACTGAGACGAAACCCTGCACCCTAAATCTTCAACCCTGAGCCCTAACAGCCCAAGCCTGAAGCGACAACCCGCAGCACAGTGCGGACGGGAAAAGAGGAAAGTGTATCTTCGTGCTCGGGGCCGTCTTCCTCGGGTCGCTGCGAGCCCCATTCAAAACAAGCTCTCTTGCTTGCTTGCTTGCTTGATTGCTTGCCTGCTTGCTGGCAGGGCTTGGGGTTGGGCATAAGCTCTCCCTCCCTAGCTCTCGCTCTCTCTCTCTCTCTCTCTCCCTCCCTAGCTTTTCGCTCTGCAAAGCTCCGGCCCCTTCCTATCCGCTGCCGCCCCTGCGTGGGTAAGTTCGGGTTTGGGTGGCCCTTCCCCTTGTGCGGCCGTGGGTGATTAGGGCTGCATCCCTCGTGGGCGTGAGGTCTTCACATACGACCTTCTGAAGCTTTGCGAAGCAAAGAACCAATGATGCTTGCACATTTCGCTTATTGCTCTTTAATGCCCTAGCCTTGCGGACTGAACTGCAAACCCCAAACCCCAGGTTAAACAGTTAAACCCCAAACCTTCAATCCTGACCCTCAACCGCCGAAAAAAAAAAGTACTAGTACCACCCAGAAAACAATTATGCAAGCACTCGCTGTTTTCAGCACAGGTCAAGTTTCCATTCGGGCCTGGCGTTGAAGCAGGAAATGCTTGTTTAGTTGCTCGTTCTGTGAAGGGTATCGAGACGAGAGCTTACAACGTGTCTGCTTCGAACATTCCTCGTATCACAGTACACCCTTAATAGAATTCTTGTCTTGCTGGTTAGCACTAGTGGTACATCTCGTTTTAGATGGTTGTTGTGAATGGCTTGTGTCATGGCAACTCATCAATTTGAACGACTGGCACAGGGTTGGGGTTGGGTGGAATAGAAAGCGAGACTGACTGCGAGCTGCGTGGAATGAGGCCCCGATGCAGTATACAACACAGCAGTATATAGCTGTCTAGAGTGCACAACATGCACGGATCATTGGTATAGCAAGATTCCAGGAAAGATGAGAACACACTCACTGCTAAGGTGGCAGACTCAGATAGCTGGATCCAAGGCTTCCAATGCCAGCAGCAGCTCAGAACGGCATGCAGGTGGCTACTTGTCCAACGACTCCCTCCTGCCTGCAGAAGTTCGAGTTGGAGGTCAGCCTGGGGATACACGGGCGAGGATAACCCGGGCAAGGATAACCTGGAAGCAAGAGAGATGGAGAGACAGACAGACAGACAGACAGACAGACAGACAGGCAGGCAGGCAGGCAGGCAGGCAGGCAGGCAGGCAGGCAGGCAGGCAGGCAGGCAGGCAGACAGAGAGAGAGAGAGGGAGAGTCGAAGAGCGGGAGAAAGACATGGAACTAGAACTTGACTGCTCGGAGGTAGGTACACAAATAGACAGACGGGTGTGTATGTGGTAGTGAGACAGATGGATGGATGAGAAGATGGAGATGGACGCACAAGCAGGTAGGGAGGCAGACAGCTTGTCACAAACGGGTCGATGATATCACACTGTTCATCTCAAAGCCTACACTTGCTGGGTCTCGAGAAAAATGGCTGGGATCCGATATTGGGCTGCGAAAGCAACTTGCCCAATCTGCCTGCACGTCAACAGCACTTGGGCGGACGAAACATGATGCACTTTCCCAAGCCTCAAGCCCGCAAGCCCTAAACACCAATCATCAGACCCACTTAATTTGTGAGGACTAGACCCCAAATTCGTTATGGAATGACCCTCAACGCTTCGATGCAGTAAACGCTCAATCCCCGCTCCCGCTAGAAGGTCCAAGGCGCGGCCGAGCAGAGCTCCGACAGATCCACCTCCCCGGACTCTGTGGCTCGAGCCATCAGCGCCCGAGCCCGCCTGGGAGAAGCGTTAATCAATAGAACAGGCCTTTGTGCGGGGGCTGTCTTCAGCTTCTACGTAATTGAAGTATGTATAAAAAGGAATGCTAAGGTACATTATCTCATGCAGGGGTCGAAGACTCGCAAAGCTATCTGGAGTCTAAGTTTTTTTTGAACCCCCTGTTCTCCCACCCATGTCTGGGTGTCGAACACCATATTTGGCTATCACCTTCTTCTCTAGGTCGCGGCGGGGGGCAAAATGGCGTGACCCTTCGAATTGATGCTCGAATCACGCCTCCCTTGTGCTTGAATCGGGTAAGAACCGGTAAGAAGGGAAGAGAGTTTTTTCCCGGCCCAAGACAGGCCTCAGAAGGTCAAGTCCACGTTGCCTCAAAGGCATGCCGGCACCTGTCATGGGCTTGGGATTTCATGTGAAGTTCTCATCTGAAGGTCTCAAGGCTGCCACTCTTGCGATCTTGGAGCTTTGGGATTCCATCCTTCAGGGCTGCTTCAGGGCTGCAGGGACTGAGAGTCTAAGTCAGTGTAAGGCTTGAGGCTTCCGGTTTATAGCGCCCTTCCATGCCATGACTTCATGGTTCAGGTTGCCACGGCTCGTGCATGGCTTGGGCGCTTTCGGACTTGAGGGCTGGTCTTTCTTCAAGTTCGGATTGCAGGTGTCAAGTTGCAGTGCTCAACGAACTAACTTCACTATCTGAACTGCTTGGAGCTAGATGCCAGTCAGTTCCCCTGGATCAGAGGCACTGGACCTTCACGCAGAAACCATCCAACTGCTGAAACTTTGGCCTCTTTCATCCCGACTGAGAAGGATCAGCTCAACTAAAGCTACAGAACAAAAAACACCTATTTCTTCACTCTGTGAGTGAGGCCCTAAAAGCGATGTCGGAACAAACTCACCCACTTCAAGAAGCACAGCAGGCGGGACTTGTCACCGCAATCAGGGTTGATGGCGTCAGCGGTAGCTCTGCAGGTCAGAAATACTCACAAACTGCTGTCGGAGTTCTTGCTACTGGCAATCCTTCGGCACCCCACCAACTCAAATTCGTGGCCATGAACACTCCAAGCTGGGTGCTGGACATGCGCAGATCAAAATATTCATCAAACTGCAACGAAGCAAAGTGGCAAACCCGCCACAAGGGCCTGACATGGCGTCAGCCGCATAAATCAATGCCTGTGCTGCCTGAGGGCATCTGCAGGATCTGGGCACTTTAAAGATTATACCAGGCCGTAAGACGTTTTGGCGGATCATGTGCTGGAACAAGTATGCGAAGTCAACTTTAGCAATCACCCGTAGGATTGGGCCGAAGTCCCTGAACACCTAGAATTGCGAAACTCTGCCCAGCCCTTGCAAAGAGCGGGAACAACGCCTGCAAAACGGGAGCGAAGCCACGATCATCAGCCCAAAATCGACAAGTCAAAGCCAAACAATAAACCCAAACCATGGATGCATCCCCCGGGCCTTCTGCAGAACGACTCCACCATTCGCATCCTTCAGGTGTTTTACACAACGCGATTGTTTAGCTTATCCTCTTTCCTGTTTCGCTTTTGAATATCTTGAGTCTTGAGGTTCGAGTCGGTCATTGATGCTTCTGGCTCCCCGGATTTTTCGTTTCTTCAACAGACGCACCAGAAGCAGTTCTCCCTTCACCCTCATCAGAGCAGATAGAGACCGAAGCTGCAAACCAAAGGAGGCCAGCATGAACCCGAAACCCAGAGCCAGCCCCGCCGTGCTTGCGCCATCAGTCATGAGTGAGTCTTCGTTGTCGTTTGTCAACCTTGGGTCTGGAGGGACTCGGTCCGGCAGCTTGTCTGACTGAGTTTCCCCCCTGCTGGCAGTAACAATCGTCGTCGTCATCGAAGTCGTAGCAATGCAGCTGCAATGCGTCCGAAACAGTGACAGTAGCTGCACGACACTACAAGTACTGGAAGCAGCAAGACGGGAGCCATTGTCCTCGTCACCACTGCCGTCCCGTCGTCTCGCTCGTCGTGGTAGTGGCAGTGGCAGCAGCGTCGCAGCAGCAGCAGCAGCGGGAGCAGGAGCACGAGGTACGAGCAGTAGCAAAAGCTTCTTCAGCAGCAGAAGCAGCAGCAGGAGGAGCAGGCGCAGGAGCTGTTGGTGGCTTTACTCAACTCGCGATAGCAGTAGCAGCAACAGTAGTAGCAGCAGCAGCAGCAGCAGGAGTGGCGGCAGCGGTAGCGGTAGTAGTTGTCGTAGAGGTAGTAGTATAGTAGTAGTAGAGTAGTAGTAGTAGTAGTAGTAGTAGTAGTAGTAGGAGTAGTAGTAGTAGTAGCAGCAGCAGCAGCAGCAGCAACAGCAGCAGCAGAAGTAGTAGTTGTAGGAGCGGTACGAGTAGTAGAAGTACTATAGGGGTAGTAGGAGTAGTAGGCATAGTAGGAACCGTAGGGGTAGCGTAAGTGGTAGCGGTAGTAGCAGTAGCAGTAGCAGTAGCAGTCGTCGTCGTCGTCGGGTAATTAGCAACAGCAAGAGTAGAAGAAGGGGCGAAGATGGGCGAAGAGGAGACAAGGAAGGACGCGAAGGATTGTCCTCGTACTAAGTCGTACTACGTATGCTGACTAGTGAGAACACATTGACGATGACAGTGCGTCTGCGCTCCTGGTCCAACCCGCGCTTCGACAAGCTTGTCAAAGCAAGGTCCTCTGCATCAAGAACTGTCACGGCCCCAAGGCGTTTCCAAGGCTGAACTTTCAGGGAGAAGAGAGAGGACTGATGAACTCCACAAACAGTTGATAAAAAAGTTACATGCATTCCGTATACCACACCACCTATTTGCAGGAAACGTTCAACTCGGGCACTACTAAGGCTGCAGCAAAATTACGCATAAGAGAGCTCGTTTCGTTGCAACCATTATAGAAGTGTTCCGACAAGTCCGGAACTGGTCTTGTTCTACTACCTCTACTACTTCTACTCCTAGTCCTGCTACTAATACTACTACTGCCACTGCTGCTGCTACTATTACTACTAGTGTAGTACTACTGGTACTCTTAGTACTATTCGTGGTACTAGTACAAGTACAAGTACTAGTACCAGTGCTAGTGCTAGCACTAGTACTAGTACTAGTACTAGTACTAGCACTGGTAC
>CAJNJA010022731.1:2600-14363 GCA_905231915.1 Symbiodinium necroappetens | reverse complement strand
GTAGTAGTAGTAGTAGTGGTGGTGAAAAACGTTGGCACTGAACAGACTCCTTCGGGAGTTGGGCTCAGTGCTTCGAGCTTTCGGGTCCCTCTCCCTCGAAGCGGTCCACAGCGGGAACCAGGAAGTGAAAGCTGAGCCTTGAGGACACAGCTTTGCTTCACATCACGGTACTCGAAAAAGCAGAGTTTACGATCGTCCTCTACATGGTCATGACGCCTTCAATTCAATCTAGCGGCATGCGCGTAGGTTACGCGACAGGCCAGGTGACTCAGAAAGGCGTTTGTTCATGTACCCTTCACACACACACACACACCTGTTTCAGCTTGCTGCTAGCAGCACTTGGGATGCGCTCGATGCAGAAACCCGGGTCACGTGAGTGGCCTCGGTTCTCAATGTTTGAAGGTTTCGTGCTCATCCCAATCATAGTAGCGGCGTTGTGGTTGCTGCTACTGTTACTGCTGCTCTTGCTGCTGTTGCTGCCGCCGATTTGGTAATGTTGCTGTCAATCAAGCACGCTGAGAAAGCCACCGCGCATCCGGCGTCACCTTCGAAGCGGCCTCAGGGCAAAGTGAAGTTGTCGGATCGTTGCTTCTCTGTATGAATGCAGCTCTGGATCTTTGTGGTCATGGGACAGGGACCGCTGGCTTCCGCTACGTAGGTCAGCTGTTAATCCGAGTGGATTTGGGTCGCTTCGGTAGCTTTCAAGCCCCTGGTATCCATGTGTAGGAGCCTTGGTCTGTTCATGGAGGCAGGATAAGATTTGCCACCCAAGGCCCAAGGCGCTGTACCTGGTCCCGCGCTGGCTTCAAGCCACAGGATGCGAACAAAAGTGCCAGCGACAGCCCATGTTTGCCCAAGTGTTCAACGGCCGCCGATGGCAAAGAAGCAATCGGATGTTGGGAGGAAGCTCGAGAAGCCCTTGAAACTCAATTGAGATAGTAGTGAAGAGTCATTATACGACATCACGGACCAATGCTGCGGAAGTCGAATCAGCAACAGATTTCCAGCTTCCAACCGGAGGCCTTCGTCGTTTTCGTCAAGTTTAAATAGTCTCGGTCTGATTCTCGGTGCATACATGGTCGTTGTTGTTGCTGGTGCTCGTACTGTTGAATGAAGCGATCCTTATCATGGTGATTCGATCTGCCACAGAAGCATGTGATTCCGAAGCTGCGACGCCCACCTCGCTTTCCTCGCCTTCGCTGTCAGCAGGTCCCAGGACGAGCTCCTTTTACTTACAACAGCACCAAGTGCCCGCAACTGTCACTACCACCACTCAATGCCATCGCCAATCTCAGCAATAGACGCAGCCGCTCTCCCCAATACAGAGAGCCCTCATCACCCCCATGACTTACGTCGCAAGCAGCATCATCATAACCACAGCTCCTGCAACCACGCCCAAGACGAGGACGACACTAACGACCGCCAAGCGAGCACGACATCAACACCAACAACACGAAGATTCAGAAGCAACAAGCAATCACACAAGACTTGTCTTGAAGCCTGAAGCCTATCCGAAGATGGCCTATATGGGCAAGGGAGGGCTGGCAGCCTTGTCAAATGGCTCAACATCCACATTGGACATGGCACAGTCAACTTCTCTGTGGGCAGCTTCAGAATGAGGATTGTCTCCTCGGCCAAATCCAGAAGCTCGTAGAGCGGCGTTGGCCGGATCCCATCCATCCTTGCCTGCACCTGGCTCTGCGATCTGGGCTATTACATTAATTCGCACAGCTCTATATTCTGATACTTGCCTGGCAGAACTATATTTGGATACTTACTTGGCAGAACTAAAGCTGAGGTTGCAAGTTTAAAGGTCAAAGTCCTATAAGTAAGAATACGACTGATAGCACAGCGAACCTACACCGATACCAATAATAAATACTAGGTAGGAAGCGTAGAAGTAGTCGTAGTCGTCGTCGTAGTCGTAGTAGCAGTTGTCGAAGCAGTTGCAACAGCAGCAGCAGCAGCAGCAGCAGCCGCAGCAGCAGCCGCAGCAGCAGCAGCAGTAGTAGAACTCGAGCACTAGGAGTAGAGACAATGGGAGGAAAAGGAGTGTGTTCAGTAGCAGAAGTAGGAGCAAGTGAGCAGCCCTCGGAGAAGGAGTGAGTGTAGGAGTAGGAGAGTAGGAGTGGAGAGTACCAGTAGGCGTAGGAGTAGGAGTAGGCGTAGGGCTAGGGGTAGGGGTAGGAGTAGTAGCAGTAGCAGAGAGAGAGAGAGAGAGAGAGAGAGAGAGAGAGAGGCAGACCTACACGGAGAGAATCGGAGTGAGAGAGAGAGCGAGAGAGAGAGAGAGAGAGAGAGAGAGAGAGAGAGCGAGAGCACGAGAGAGCGAGAGCGAGAGATGGAGACGTGCATGTGGTGTGGGCGCGGAGCGTGCGTGTGTGGGCATGCGGGCTTGTGTGGGCGTCTGGGGCTGCGGGCGCGTGGGTGCGGTGTGTGTTTGTGTGGCTGTGTGGGTTTGTGGGTGTGTGGTGTGGGTCGGCCTGCCGGGTGTGGGTCCGCGTCCGGGTCCGGGTCTGGGGTGCAGGTGTGGTTGGGCAGCGTGCGAGCACCCTAGCGACGATTGAAAGCAAAGACATATTGCTAAGTCAATTCCTATCCAGCAGCTGGGCCTTGGAAACCCAAGCAATTCGCTTTGAGAGTTGGAGCTTGAACATGAACCTTCCGACTGAAAGCTGGCAAACGGCTCCTGTTCCTTCTCATCCGAAAAGACCCAAAAGCACACTGCGGCGGAATTCTACTTTCACTCTGCTCTGATCTGCGCCTCCAGGGCCTTCCGCAGAGCCTGCCACTTCCCAGAGTTTTGAGGCCCTTTTGGGGCTGTGCAGATGGCCTTCTACCCCCTACAAGTGGAAGCTCAAAGCGCGGTCCTGAACATCAAAAAACTTTTTATGGTTTTGAGACGACATGAAGACGAAACCTTCCAAAGCATGACTTCCGACAACCGACCACTGGTCGTGGGGACGCTTCCTTGCTTTCGGATGATTAGCTTACCTTCGCCTGCCTCAAAGAACGACAGTCCCCATGCATGCGGATGCTGTGAGGCTGATCTTTGTGGCGCGCTCACAATTCGAGCTTAGGTTTTGTGGCCGGAAAGAGTCCTGCTCCTCCTCTGGTCTTACGACCCAATGCACTCCTGCGTCTACGACTTGCTTGCACGTCTACGACGACGAAAGCGCTTAACCGTTGCCTCTACTTCTGCAGCTTTGAACAGCTACGAAACCGAAAGTGCGGAGTGGAGCAGTCTGAATCATAAGACCGACAAGTTGAGCTTTGAAGCTACACAGGCTACACACGTTCCACACCTGGAACTCCAAATTCAAAGGTTGAGAGCTGCGCATCACCTGCCTACGAACTGAGTACTCGTAGCATCGCTAAATCCCAACGTCAGCAATCAAGATACCCAGAATGATATTGAGCTGTCAGCGTTCAACACTGGACATATATTGCCCGGTACTACACCCAAAAGCCCAAAAGCCTAAAAGCAGATCCTTGAATCTCAGCTCCCACCTCACGAAATTGAGACCATTATGATATGCCCACAACATGCACCCCACCGCTCTGACCTGTGAAAGCCTCTAGATAACTCCTCGCCAAACCCTAAACCCTATCTACCCCAGACCCCCTAAACCCGAAACCGTAAACCCATGTAAACCCTAAACCCTGAACAAACCTTATAACTTATACCCTCCCTGGGGATCAAGGGCTGCCTCGAAGGCCTCCACTCGGCGCCCGGCGGCTGCCAACGACTCGGCGAGTCCCTGAAGCAGGGTCTCTCAGACAGAGGGATTCTATAGGGGCTTCTTGGTGTAAAGTACCAGGTTACAGGATTTCGGGTCGAGGTTTGGGGTACAAAGTTTAGGGTACATGCAGGATTTAGAATGCAGGGATCAGGATTCAAGGTTTAAGTCTTCGGGCTATGGGTCTCCAAGAGGCTTCTTTGAGGGTTGGAAGGTTGTGGGGAACGCTTCGCACGCTTATGGTTTATAGGTCTCATGCAAGTTTAGGGAGGCATGGTTTTCTGGGGCCTAGGCTTCAGCATTGAAGAGGGTTGAGCGATTTCGACTGACATCTACGGTCATTCTGCAGCTTCCACGCGTACAAGATGTTTGGGAGTTGCTGCGTGGTTTGTCGTTGCATTTAAATTTGAAGAGAACAAGGTTGCAGGCCGTGTTGCAAGCTTTTACAGAAGATATTGATCCGCGAGTGGAACAAACATCGCAAGCCTACCCAATCTAGCGGTGCAACATCTAAAAATCGAACCACTGCACTGCAAACGCAGTAGCCCATCCTTCGAACTCAATAAGGTTCAGCACATCAATGGCCCCCAGACAAAGGTAAAGTTCATCTTGAAGCCACAACCTGCCTGCATGGCAGAACCATAGAGGGGCGAAAGAGTTCCCACCTCTTTGCGACTCGGTTTGCAGAAGGCAAGCCCGCGACCCCTTTGAACAGTTACCGTTTTGCTTTGGAGCTTCGCCTGGGGAGCTTCTGTGTCGGGATGCCTTGGAAACATAATGTGCAAACACACGCCCAAACGCAGACACACAAACACAGACACACAAACATGCAGCCTGGAGAGAGGCCTGGTACACTGGTTTCCATCAACAAGAGCAGCCTGCTGAAGCTTGAATGTACCAGCTGCTTCCCTGCTTAGCAGCAACCCCTAACGCCTTGTGGCCCTTCTGCCTAGAACGGCTGAGCTGCGAGCAAGCTTTTCGAAGGAACCTGTTGCCACTTCGTACCTGACGCAATGCATTGTGCTCGATGGCTTTCTGTGTCGTCTTTGGAATTTGGCCTGCACAGATGGAGGGTTTGGTTGAGGTCCAGACGGAAAGAACAGCACTCGGATTCAAGCTGTGCACCTCCTGTTTTTCGAGCCGATGCAAAGGCACAGGAATCTCAGGCGGGTCTGATGGTCTCCTATACAGCAAGACAAAGCTAAACCCGGGGGGTCACGTTCTGATGATGATTGTGGGGGATGATAGTGACGAAGATGGATCAATGTAGGCATGACGCTGAAGAGCAAAATCAACATGCTTATGACTGGTGTTGATCACTGCAATCATCGATATCATACCAGGGCCACCAACACCACCACCATCATCGTTGTAAATCTTGTGTGTCCATCGTGACCATGACAGTGGTGCTGAAAAAGGTCAGTACCCTAGACCCCGCCTCAGCAGGTGACCTCCACACCTATGCCCTCGCCTGCATATCCAGACACCCACACCCGCATTCGAAGTCTGTTTCTCTTTCATCCTTGCGCCATACTGCACAACCAAACTCCATCAAGCCCGCCAGGCCTCTCGATGGCTTCTGCAACCATGCCCTCATTCAGATAGCCTGAGACCGGCACGCGACAGCCCCCCTAGCTGATACTGTAGCTGCTTGTGGACGGACGAATGAGACAATCTGAGACAAGCTTTGACCGTCTGTGTTGGAAGTGGTGCAGATCATGCCAACCATGAGTGAATGCTATGTGTTGGATTGTTTTGCAGCACTTTTTTGGTAGAGCTGGTAGATGGAAGATGGGTCTTGACTTCCACAAGATAAGAAAAGCGAGGGGATTTCGAGACTCATCGTCTCCACTTGCAAGCACGGCAGACCTTTGGCGAGCTCGATTCAGCGACCCGGTCTCGTCAATAGCAGTTTTCGGCAGCCAGGCGACAGTCAGCCAGTGATTGCTGGACCTTTCAAGGATTTTAGAACACTGCAGTCGGAATTCCCACGGGCCATCGGATCGGCCAACATTTGCCACTGGGAATGCTCTACTAGCAATGCTGAGCTACGGATTTGAAGACCAGATTGCGCCATGGTGCGTGGAGTGCGACAAGTACATCAACAGATAAAGGCTTCCCGAGCGTTGCCATGTCGCGAAAGTAGGCTTGTCATGGTTCCGATTGCTTGTTTGCACCATTTGCCGACGGCTTGCGGCACATCCGCCCGAGACCAACCTTCAACTGAAGTGCGTTGCCTCAAGTTGTGACAATGCTTCATGCGAGCGCTATCTTCGGCACTTGACTCATCGCTCCACAAGACTATGGCAAACAGAAGCAAATCAAGAGAAGTGATACAACGTTCCTACTGCTGGTGATCCCATGCAAATCAGAGCAAACTAGAGTGCCGGCTGGTTTCGCGCCTTTGCCAGCATTACAGCATCGCTCGAGAAGTTCTTCTGCAGCACGACCAAGAGCATGGCCTTGAGATGGAGGCGGCACCGGGCTGCATGCCCTAATTAGAAACCCACGGAAACAAACACACACACGCACGCGCACACACACACACTCACTCCACAGTGAAATGCACAACCATTGCAACGACCCACAAGACTCCTGCAAACGCGTGGCAATTGCGGCTGGACCATCTCCTTCCTGTTTGCGCACCACGGCTTGGTGCCAGAGGTCCTCGTTGGCTTGTGGGACTGCTTTGGACTTCAGTTAAGGTTCGAAGCTAAGCGCGAGGATTCCGCAAGGCTCGCAGGGGGCAACATCGTTAGGTTCACAGTTGACATGATTTTCCGGAGGCTCGCAGGCCTCGAATTGAGGATGGACTGCTGCAGCGCCAGAACCTATCCATAGTGCGTACAACGTCTTCGAGATGGACAGTTTCATTAGCAAGTCAGACGTTTCAACCAGTAGCATTCATAAGATAATTCTAACACGAGTATTAACTATTGTGTGTTGCATTGCTCTGCGAGGTCCTCTTCGTCTGGCTCACTGTCTGTCAATCTGGTGGCCTCCTGCGCTAACGTCTCGGCCAGGCGAGGAGAAGAAGAGAGGACTAGTATAATAGCCCCAAGATCAATCAGGAGGAGGTGGTGGTGGTGGTGGTGGTGGCGGTGGGGGTGGCGGGCGGCGGCCGTGGCGGCGGCGGTGGTGGCGGTGGTGGCGGTGGTGGCGCAGGGGAGGAGGCAGAATAGCAGGCTGGCGCCCGAAAACAAGGTCGCGCCGCATCTACGTAACAGGATATAGTTGTCTTTTTGATGCTCGATGGTGAAGTTGAACGCGACGATAGTGAAAGATACTAACAAGACAAAATCGACCACGTGCAAGTGCAGATTTGTTTTGCTTTTTGCTAGTCTTACAAGTCATTGCCGGCGTTGCTCATGACATGTTAAGCCCGCCCGGACTCTTACAGCAAAGTTGGCTTTAACAACATGTCGCATTATCCTCTTATTATGCTTCAGACTGCACATCTTGAAGCCTTTGGTACCACCTGAACAAAGACCCTTCGAGATAGCAGCAACTGCGAGTGGAAAGACAGCAAGCGTACATCGATAACACATGCACGCGGCAACGAACGGACCATCTCCAATCAACACGTCGGAAACTTTTCTGAAATTTTGCCTCTAAGGCGTTGCTGGCCCGCCGCGTGTCACCCATGGCGCTGTAGACCGTTCCGAGCTGCCTGGCATGCGCAGGTCGGCGGGTTCGGAGCTCGGCGGTGCTTGCTTTGATGGGATACACACACGCACGCCCACGGAGTCGAGTTGCTGCTGCTGATCCTTCTGCTACTGCGACTGCCTACTGCCTACAGCTACTGCTCCTGCTCGTGCTCCTGCTCCGGCTGCGGCTATGGCTACGGCTGCCGCTTCAGCTGCTACTGCCACTGCTGCGACTGCTACTGCTGCTCCTGCTCCTGCTGCTGCTGCTGCTGCTGCTGCTACTACTGCAACTGCGACTGGGCCTGGGACTGCGACTGCGACTGCTGTGTTCTGGAAAACGCCATGTGAAATTCTGAAGTTTTCCGTCCGAGCGGACAACCTACTACGAACTTATTATTACACATATGTTGGTGTCAACACCAGCATTGTGGTCTACTCCAGCTACTCTACTCGACACGAACCCAAGGCAATCCTTTCTTCTGAAGCCAGTGCACGGTGCGGAATCAGGATGTCCGGACATCGACACTCATGGCAGAGGCAGCGAAATTAATGCCTGCCAATGCTGCAACTCTGCTTCAGCTCTGACTCGGGAACGGCCATGAGTCAACACGCATGACCTGAGGGTCACGCCTCGGGTCAAGCCCCTCTGACGAATTCTGGATTGTGGCTTACCCGTGCCGCCTTTTCCTCGTAGCTCTGACAGCCGCCCGACTGCATCCTTGGCCCGTCTCGGCATTCCTAGCTCGTGCAGCTCTTGCGCGTGCAGCTGCGTTTTGGCGATTTTTGAGGGTCTGAGCCTCTGCTGCTTGGCCGAGCTTCTCGGCCAGACAGCATTCCAAGATGTCGACTCGCTTGCCCAAAGCCTGCTCGATCTCCATCAGCTGCTCGGCGGAGGTGTCCACAAGAGACTCTAAGAACTCGATGCGAACCCTCAGGCTGACTTTGAGCGGCGTTTTCTGGCTGACCGTGCCATCCGCCTTCTCGACACTGCGAGCCAAGGCTAGGGCTGTGCATGCCTCGCTGCGAGTGCTGATATCGACCATTGCAGACTCCCTGGCAGGCTCAAACGAATCGCCAAGTCCGATGACCTTCTCCAGAATGTCCGTTCGGTGTTTCAGCGAGGAAAGCTGTTCCCGGTGAGCCTCGTTGAGTGCCTGCTCTCCGCTCGCGCACCGACAGAACTGCCGCTCCAACCGATGTACACGCTCAACCAAGTCATTCTTCTCGCTGTGCAACCTGTCCAAGAGGTGCATGGATTTCTCTGTTGCTCTTCTGTCCATATTGACTAGAAGACGCAGGCCATCCATTTTGGCCATAATGTTCTTTGCGATTTCCCAGCCATCAGACATAGCTTTTTCCAGAAAGTTCAGTCGCTCGAGCATCACCGACTCCCGCTGCACAAGCTGCTCAAGATGTTTGAGGCGTTGCATGAAAGGCACCTCACTCATCCCCTCATCGACCATCGTGTCATCTGTCCCGCCTATGACCTGCTCCAAGACATCCACGCGGTCCTGCACAGAATAGTGCCGCTCGATATGCTGCGACAGCTTGTTGTCAAGGTCCTGGAACATCTGTTTGCGTGCGGCAGCCTCATCTTCGAGTTGCTTCTGAAGACCAAACTGTGTTTGCTCCATTTCCCGTTGTCTCTGCGCCTTCGTGTCGTCGAGCTCGGCGGTCTTCTGCTCGAGCTTGGCCAACTTCTGCAGCAACACGTCAACATGCAGTGCAGGCACTTCCTGCGGGTCTTGCTGGAGAAGTTTTTGCTGTACTTGCTCCAAGGTCGTGTGCCAGCTGAGCACCTCTCGCTCGAGCTGGTTCTTGGCCTCGAGCTGCTTGTCTGCGAGGCTGCTCAATGCAGCTTCATATCGTAGCCGCTGCGACTCTTGTTCCGACTTCAGAACCATTATCTCTGCCTGCAAAGCATGCAGCATCTGTGACGGATCTTCGCGTGTCGGCACAGGCATGGCTCGCGCTATTGCCCGTCTGCCTCGATGCTGAAGCTACTTCTGATTCCTCAGCCCAGATCTCAGAAGTAAAACGTGGAGGGCCGGTAGCAACAAAAGGAGTAGCATCCTGGTGTCACTCGCGATGCAGCTGTATCCAACAGCGCACGCACCACATTTACTTGAGCGCAACTTGTACCTAACTGGTTCATGGCAGTCCACGTACAGACACATTCCTCATGCACCTGCCTATGTATGTCTACTACAGACATATTGTTTTAGTCGTCAGGTTGGCATGCAATGCTGCCGCATGCTGCCACTATTACCAATATGCTACCACTGTGTTGTGGCATGCAACCACAGAATCCCTCACCACCAATTTCCGGCTACTCCTTCCTGTAACCCCTGCTGTGAACTTTGTTGCCATTGCCACTCCGCCATCGAGTACACAGGCATCAATCTCGTATCCACGACCAGTGTTAGCACCGATTCTTACAACCGGCAGTAGCAGATAACTATACGACTGTTCTTCTTACCGTAAAGTTGCGATCGTGGTGCGCGGTCTCGCTACCACAGTTGCTGTTGCCAGTCGTATGAACCCCTCCGTGTTGCTTTTGCTTGTGCAGTTGCTGCGACCCTTCATGTGGCTACAAATGCTACTAAAAGGTCGACCGCAAAGCTGACACTGCCGCAGCAGCAGCAGCAGCAGCAGCGGCGGCAGAAGCAGCAACGGCAGTACCAGCTGGTGCTCCTACTGCAGCTGCTGTTGCTGCTGCTTCACTAATGCCACTAACTACTTCGACTACTAGTACTGGCTCGTGCTAGTTCTAGCGCTCGTGGTTGTGCTGCTTGTACTGGTACCAATACCAGTTCTACTACGACTTCTACGAGTAGTCGGAGTAGTTCCCATCGTATTCGTCGCAGTAAAATCAGGGGGAGGCACCCAGGGTGCACCCCTTCATACACCCCGGACCTCTGCAGCGCTGCGGAAGCTGGCTCTGAATCGATCAAGTCCTCTAAAAGTGCCGCGCTTTCGGTCCTAAGAAACCGAGAGTTTCGAGGATGGTAAGGATTGGACTTCAGGGAGTTGAATGTCCTGAAACCCTTGCGGGTTGGGCCTCTAGGGCTTCGCAGGGCTGTCGATGTTAAGGTGTAAGCACTTCTCTATGACAATGTGATTTGTGGCTGCAACGCAGCTGCAAGGCATCCGCAGTCGCGGCTGTCATAGTCTGGACAGAAAGTCTTCCGGAATGCTGAGACCAGACCACACGCATCTTGCCGCATTTACATGTCGAACGGTAGGTACAGGGGTTACAGGGGGGCACATGTTGGCTCCACCTACATGACAGCCTTTCAGCCCAACCACAGAGACTGTAAACCCCTAAACCCAAACCATGAACCCTACACCCCTACACATCCACAACTCTTTACTCAGCTTTGAACTTCTGACGAGAATCTGCCTTCCCTGCTCCAGGCGTAGGGCTGCCAGATCTCGGATGCCTCAGCTCGTGGTGGGTTTAGTGTTTGGCGGTCTATGGTTCTTGGGGTTCCCCGTTTAAACCTTAAGCATTAGCGTTCAGGGTTCAGGACTGAAAGGCTCAGTTCCAAACCTTTACTTCTACAGTGAGCCCTTGAAAATGGCGCTGAAGGCTGTCTCTACGGAACGTGTTTTAGGCTCTCCCCGGTCGACCTCAAGTGCCCGAAACGGAAATCCTCAAGCTTGGGGGTTTCTCCTGGAACTCTCAGCGTCCAGCAGTGACGTCATCACTTTGCATCTTCAGCCTGAAACTCTGAGCCTGACGGACATACTTCAACCACCCGTAGCATCGCAAAAATGACAACGTAAAGCGAACCCTCAGGCTCCAGACTCGCGACCCCACTTGCCCCCACAGCCAGTAAACCATGCATGACCCAGCGCACAAAACAGGTCCAGAAAGTCAGAAAAGCTGAAGTCCGAAAAGCCTTAAACCCAAAACTCCATCTCGACCCTGCCCCAGTCCAAGCAACATCGTGAAGCCCAAGGCCCCGCCAGTTTTCGGCAAGTGGGCTCTGCCTGCTCCAGCAGCAGCTCTGCCTTGTCCTCAAAGGTCAACACGAGGCTCTAGGACTCAGGGTAGTGTGGTTGTACCGGGATTGCAAAGAAGATCAACGCAGCGTACATTAACGTCATGAGACCATACTATTTGTTTATCCATAATATACATATATCTGTATATAGGAACAAGAATATCCATCTCTGTCTGCCTGCCTCTGAGTCTGAGTCTGTCTCTGTCTCTCTCTGCTGTGTCTCTGTCTGTCTGCCCGGCTGCCTGGCTGTCTGTCTGGCTGCTTGTTCGTTTGTCTGTATCTCTGTCTGTTCGACCATGTACACGCATGTATGTCTTATGTACATGCAAACATGTACGTAGATGTGTACGTGTGTGTATGTGTATA